>PVIJ01009908.1:0-63701 GCA_004024925.1 Scalopus aquaticus | reverse complement strand
ATAAGTCAAACCATTCGATATTTTTCTCTTTCTTTCTGGCTTATTTCACTGAGTATGATCCCCTCTAATTCCATCCATGTCGCTGCAAATTGCATGTGTTTATCTTCTTTGAATGCTGAATAGTATTCCATTGTGTATATGTACCACATCTTCTTGATCCTCTCTTTAATGTTTTAATTTGTAAATTAAGAATCTTTCTACACATATTATACTAAGAAGAATTAAAACAGTTCTATTTTTAAATTATGTTTAAGGCAATGTTGGTTTATAATGTCTGTGCATGATTTAGAGGCATAGTTTCACACCTATACAACTATGTGTTACCACACCATCACACCATGCCCCACACCAATGTCCCAATAATCTTCCACAATAGTCCACTGGGCCCCCTCACATCTTTGTACCTAAACCCCCACCTTCCCCTCTGGTAGCACTAGGTCTGCAGTCAGATTTCAGTGAAAATAAAACCGGTCTAACACAAGCCTAGAGTCCTTTTCCCAAAACATAATACATATGATAATGCACTCTTTACTTTCCTTCCAAATTCACTCTTCACTACTTAAGGACCTCTCTAGCTCTTTTGCCCTTTCTCCTTACCCCATCCCCTACAACTCAAATCAACAACTATTTTTTGAAAAATGTACTATATTTAGGCTTCCATGTGCTAACTCTAGGCGTCCATCTAGATCTCAGAGACTCTCTCTTCAGTTAAGTTCTTTGGGGAGCTGTCTACTCTCTTTGGGGAGATGCCAAATGCTATTGGCTCCAGGAATCTGGAATATGGATAGTTAGCGCCTTTTGACTTGTGCGCTGGGGACTGACCCCAACCCCAAAATAACAAACAGAAAAATGATTGCTCTTCATCCATCCTGCTAGGCAAAAGTCTTCCCTGATATCCCACTATGGGCCTGAGACAGAAATGAGCACATCACAGAGACTTTTGAGCAGAGTCCCTAAGAGGCTCCAAGTGGAATGCTGAGAAGGGAATGCTGGGTGAATGGAAACTCCATGTTCTGAATTGGCACTTGAGAAGACTCAGTACCATAGGTTTGAGGCTTCACATCCCTTCCTGCTCATCCCACTTGGGCCAGTTCACTCCAGGACAGTCTGTATTTCCTGTCAAGAAAAGAAGGTTTGAAATCACCTGTGTTTTGCTGAGAGCCAACAGCAGCCCAGTGGCCGGCTATGCAGAGCTGCAGTCCCTACCCCCACATCTCTGAAATCCTCACCTCCTCTCCAGTCCATTCAGCAGAAGCCAGACATTCTGCTTCCCCTTTCTTTTCTCAACACATGCATTTGCCTTACTTGAATTTGCCTCTTGAAGGAAGCCCCTTCTTTCTAGTTCCCTTTCATTTCTTCACTTTCTACTCTCTGATAATTTTTCTAGGTCTTTACTACAAGTTAGTGGGGAATCTGTTATTTTCTCACCAGCTGCCTCGTGCTGACCAACCCAATAGGAGTTCACACACATTTTGAGATCCCCACTGATTTGTTTTTCCTTTAGTTTCAACTTCACAGAAGTATCAATAAGCTACTCTTAAAAGGTACAGACCTCAACAGGAAAGCAGACCCCAAAATATTGACAAATGATCTGAAAACACCATGAAGCTAGTAAGTGGAACCTGATACTTCTGAAACATATGATTCTTCTTTCATTATTCTACCTGAAAAGGGAAATACAAAAGCACTACAGAAGAGAGAAGAGGATGTCATCTGTATATTCATACCTTCTATGAAATTGTCTTCACTCTCTCTGAGACAAACATTGATGTGCTTAAATCCATCATCCCACCACACAGGAGTCTGTGTTTGACAATCCATAGGAACAAGATCTGGTTGGAGCTTAGGGTGGGAATTTACAGCCTACTATTTAATTAGTCCCAGTAGGCACCAGATTCATTACATACTATCCTATGAGATAGATGCAGGCCCAGAGATGGTAGTTAACTCATCCAAGTCACACCCAGAGAATGATCAGAGTCGGGATTAAATCCAGGTCTGGGGGCCTCCCTGGTGGCGCAGCGGTTGAGCACTGCGCTGTGGAGCTGTCGGCAGCGCACGATGCCAATTCGATACCTGGCCGGGGAGAATCCCACATGGTGCGGCAGACCTCTCCTGCCTCGCCCGCTGCTCCCCTCAGCAGTGTATTTCTCATTTGCCTGTTCTGCTCCCCACTCTGTCTCTGGTGAATCCTCTCGCCACCCCACGCCTCTGGCCTGTAGCCCAGCTTATATGTATAAATAAATAAATCTCAAAAATAAATAAATAAATAAATAAATAAATAAATAAATAAATAAATAAATAAATAAATAAATCCAGGTCTGCCTGATTCCATAGGTCATGCTACTTCCCATCACCTAGTGCCACCTTCCAGGGAAGCACTATCAGACTCTGGACCACTAGTCCTAAATCCTATGAACATCATAGTCAGAATCTTGTTAACATAGGTCCCTATTCCCAAGCAATTTTAATTTTTTTAAGTCTCCGCTAAGGCTATCAAATCTATATTATCATTTAAAAGTACCCCAGTTTACTCTAATAAACAATCAAGTTAAAGACTACTATTTTAAGGTATCCACACCAAAAAGCAAAGCATTCACAAACATTATATTAGTTATTATGATAAGTCATTATGGAAGTTTCAACTACAGCCTTATCAATACATTTTAAATGTACTTAGTTCATACTACAGCTTAATGGGGGGGGTGCATAACAGCACTCACTGCTAAGTGCAAAGTTACTGTATTCTTCCTATCTCTTTGCTAGCTTCTACTTCTGAGGCTTTCCTATAGCAAAGGCAAGGTAGAGTCTGGCTATCTAGTCTGTGTTTACCTTATCTGTGCCCTTCATAGTTTTATAGAGGTCAGCATGAAAAAAAGTAATTGTTTTAATCTGCTCTCATACAGCATCCTTTTTATCCCTATGATCATTTTATCTGCCCTTCTCTAGACCTTTTCCAGCTCCATCTCTTCTCTTTTAAGGTTCATCAACCAGAACCACATAGAGTGCAGATGAACTGAGGCTTTGCACCTCAGTATGTCACCCTTGATGTTCCTAGGCAATGCAATGTAGTTATCCTAAAAAAGGCAAATCCCAGGGTTTACAACCTGAAATAGTATGGAGAATAAGAAGAGAAATGTGATAGGCACATGAATAAAAAGCCTTCTTCTTTTCTGTCTTAACCATTTTATTCTTCTTCTTTACTTGCATCTTTTTTTTTTAAATATATATCTTTATTGTTATTTATGTCTTTTACATTTTGTATTCCCCTTGGGTAGCCCACCACCAATTCACCCGTGATCCATCTCCATCGTCCCTTGTGTTCTTTTCTATTCCATTTTGTGCCCTTTTCCTTGTCTCTCTCCCACCCGGCCTCCCTATAGTCCTGTTATAAGTGAAACCATTCGATATTTTTCTCTTTCTTTCTGGCTTATTTCACTGAGTATGATCCCCTCTAAATGCATCTTAACATGCTAGGGAAAAAAGGAGTGGGGACTAGGTGATAGGACATTAGAGGAGCTGCAGTGACTTAGGAAAGCGGAGATAGTCCTTTCCAGCTAGTCTGCAGGAATTGAAAGTGCTCTAGGCAAAATTGTCTTTATTGCCATTTTTTAAATCCCCTTTTTAAATCCATCTTTTTAAATCAAGTCTCCATACCTCCCTTTACTTTATATTTTCTTAAGTTGTCTATTGGTTGCTCAAAATATATCCCAGGGCCTCCCCGGTTGTGCAGCGGTTAAGCGCTGCGCTGTGGAGCTGTCAGCAGCGGAGACACGAGTTCGATGCCCGGCCAGGGAGAATCCCACATGGTGCGGCAGACCTCTCCTGCCTCGCCCGCTGCTCCCCTCAGCAGTGTATTTCTGATCTGCCTGTTCTGCTCCCCGCTCTGTCTCTGGTGAACCCTCTCGCCACCCCACGCCTCTGGCCTGTACCCCAGCTTGTATGTATAAATAAAAAAAATCTTTAAAAAAAAATATATATATCCCAAATCACCATCTGCTCCCAAACCGTTGACCTCTTTACTATCCTACTCTCAAAAGAAAAGTGCAAATTTGCAGGAGAAATTTTGCTGAGACGACAGATCTAGAAGCTGGTGATCTGATTATCTGATTACAGCAATTTACTCTGAGAATGAATGAGTCTTAACCCTTCTAGGGATAATATGAATTTTGAAAGGCACATGCCAAGCCTACATAATTTACAATTAATCATTTTTTGTTTGTATTGGAAAATGCATAAGTGCGGGGGGGGGTTCTATTTTGAAGAGTTAGGGATTTCTTATCTTGTTTTTCCTATTGCTAGGTAGGGGTTTAAGAGTATGTGTGTGTGTGTGTGTGTGTGTGTGTGTGTGAGTATGTGTGAGTGTGTGTGTATGTGTGTGTGTGTCTGTGTATGTGTGTGTAGTATATGGGAGAAAAGTATAGATAACACATTGCGGCTTCACAAAAACTCATATTTGATTAAGTAGAGAGAGAATACTTGGAGAGAGAGAGAGAAGTCAACCGTTAACTGAGGGAATCTCCATTTTTTCAAAATTCAAAATCTTGCAACTGTGGAGATTTTCTGTTTTAAGTTGTTTCCTCTATCAATACATTTGCCTGCTGACAGCATTTCTTTCCCCAATTCTCTTGCACACCAGTAATATCTTCCTGGGGTTCATCAACAATTCCTCTGTATTTCCTTTTATATCTCTCTCCCTGCAAGTCTTATTGTCAGTTGCAAATTGAATCAAAGTTTCATAGAAGCTTGGTTTTGGAAAGAACCTAAGAAATCATCCAGTTACACTTGTCATTTTAGTTTTAATAGACATCTGTCACTTTTGCAGTTTAATGTCAAATAATCAGCCATCGCACATGGGCCACAATGGGGTAAGTCCTCACATAATGTTGTTGATATGTTCTTGAAAATGAGGACTTTAAGTAAAATGATATATAATGAAACCAAGTCCTATAGTAACACTGTTTCCTTCAAGATAGACTGGGATTTCTTTTTTCTCATCTTTATAATGTAATGACATTGAACAAATCAACATTATTTGTAATTGGTTTGGGATTGGTAAAGGGACCAGTAATGGCTAAGGGGAATCAGGTCTGGACTTTTCATTCTACTATTCTTTCTACTGAATGTAAAATAGAGGATGAGAGTTCTAAAGGGTTATAGTCATTTTGTCATAATGAAACTGAGTCCCTTTCAGAATGAAACCACAGAAAGGAATGGAAGTAGGCACCTGATCTGCAGAGCCATCGCATCTAGCCTCTGCATGACTGAGTCTAGACTAAGCCCTCTATTTCTCAGCCAATAAATTAACATCACTGACTAACATCATTTTGAATAGAATTTTCAATCATTTGCATCAAAGAGGATCCAAAATGATAGGCCTATAATGGAGAATACATTCATTTCTACTGTAGCCTGCTACACAGCTTTCTAAATGTTAGGAAATCTTTCTGAATATCTTCTTTGCTGAATCTCCATTTATTCAAGCTTTACAAAGATAATCAAACTTGCTTTCATTCTGTCATCCTTTAAATATTTAAGCACGGTTTGTTTGGCTTTTTCTCTTCAGATCCCTGGGTTATCAATTCTTTGTACTAAACAATTTGAGTTATAAAACTTACACAAGTAACCATCCTTTGAATTATACATACTGCTATAGTTCTTATTTAAACATGGTTCCAGTGATGGAATACCACATGGTCCTGTGGGTTTTTACAGCTCCAGCACACCTTCTCCCATCACCCTCCATTAAAACTTTATTGTTATATATGCGATCTAATTGTACTTATTTTTATTAGCTGTTGTATCACACTGGTGATCACTTTTTTCCTCCATAGAACCCAGACAATTTTTCAATTGAAATGCATTCATATCAATCTAATAATTTTAGGGTAAAATTTTTATCACACAATCAACACATGTATATTATTGAAGAATTAGAAAACATAGAAAAACATTAAGAAGAAAATATCATTCCTAAAATTATCAACAACAAAAAATACTGGCACATTTCTGCTGATCCCTCCATACATAATTGATTTTACATATTTGCATATGAACATATGCAAACTTTATAATATTCTGCATTTTACCTTATTTATTAATATATTTTCATGTTAATAAGTAAATGGGTACTGCATAATTTTTAAAGACTACATAGTATATCCTATGATAATGCTAGAATATGTTTGACCAATAACTATTCATTTTTTTATTGTTTTTGCTTACTGTTTAAACATTTTCCTGATTATTCCCTAAGACTAGATTTCCCAGGTAGGATAGCCAGTTTAAATACCTTAGAGCTTTATGGTATATTTCCACATTTCCCTCCAGGAGTATTAAATTAACATATAACTTCATCAACAACATGGAGCATAACTAGGTGTTGTGTAATTATTTTAACTATATTCAGGACATACATCTTTATCATGTTGGTTTTGGCTCAGCAGTTTAGTCTGTCAAAAGTGTTTTATGTCTTAATTCTTTCACTAATGCATTACTTATTTTATCTCCAATCTCATTATCATACACAACTAAGTTACTTCTGTAACATAGCCAATAACATCAATAAAATCTTGACTAGGGCCATGTCTTATTAAGGACAGGCAATTTGAGAGGTATTTCTGAGTTAATAGTTGAATACTCTGTTTCAACAAAAGTCTTCTGTACCTTCTTCACTGTCATTCAACCCATGCCTTCATCCTGTCCACTAGACTTGATGTTTGGGGGTGGGGGGGAATCAAGATATGCTTCTCTATGGATTTCCCTACTACATTTCCAGCAAACTTTCCCTTGAGATTAGAATTAAGCCCAAAGGAGCAACTCCCCACTACAATATCTACCTTAAGAAAGATGAAACTGTCAGCAAAGCAAGTCAGATCAATACTTTATCAGAGTCTGCTTTTAGTAGATATTTCAGAGTGAATCCCCTCATCTAGACCATTTATAAAAGTGTCAAAACTGGCCCCAGTAGTGATTCTTATGAGTCTTAATTGTTAGCCTTTTTCTACCTATAGAAATGTATATGTATTCCTATCTCCTTTATTCTTACTGATTCTTTATTTTTTTAATTCTAATCCAACACCTGGAGTGAATTATTTCTTCTAATTTCATAGTGAATGAAATTTAATAGCCTTTGTATAAAGATATTAATGGCATCTGATGATCTAAAAATCCTCTTAAACTCCTCAAGAATATTAGTGTGGAAGAGGATACATACTACAGATAGGGAAAATTCAGCATGATAGAAAGAGAAAGAGGCTAGAGCTTAGGCAAGTAATTTAATGTGAAGTGTGATAGTCTTAGTTTATCAATAGGGTTAATTAATTAATACTTACCATGTATATATAACAGAGGTCCCAAGAATAAAAAATGAAAGCAAGTGTGTGTGTGTGTGTGTGTGTGTGTGTGTGTGTGTGCATGCACACACACAATAATGAATCACCAAAGAAATATGGTATAACCTTAAAGTGAATACCTAGAAACAAAAAATTATCTCATTTAATCCTAAGTAAAGTCAGGATTATTACCTCAACTTTAATAGAGGCTAACAATAGGGCTCCAATAGTTTACTATCCCAAAAGTAAATACAGAACTTAACCCTCAGTCCTAGCACATAAGATTCCAAATCAACGGTAATTTCGTTAATCTTTATAATTTGATTTTACAAGTTGGAGATATGTGGTAGCAAGCAGTTCTCCAGCTATCATAAAATAAAATATGAATCTTTGAATCTAAAAAATAATAAGCATTTTAGCATGATTCAAAGTAATATATTCGATGTCATTCTTACTGATTGGAATTTCATGTTCTTTCTTGGGCGATATAAAAAAAACAGGTGGTGGAGGTAAAGCTAGTAGGAAATTAATTATTTATATTTAACTCGAAGCATTTCCGAAGGGCCCATAGGGAGCTCTAGATACTGACATCACTTTAATAATTGCATTGACTTTGACTTACTGCTGTGCCTAACTTCACTATAAATGTTGTGGTGTTTTGTCAAAATCTGGGTATGCCCATGGGAGTGTGTTGAGCATATGAATGTCATCTGTCATATGTGTCACAGCAGAAATATTGGCTGGGAATGCTGGACAGCACCAGACTACAGCTTTGGGTGAGGCAGAGTAATTTATGTACTTCTCCTCAAAAGATTTACATCTCCTCTTTGAGCTTTCTGATGTGTGGAATTATCTTTTCCTCCAAGGACAGGAAATTTCATTATTTTAAGATTTCAGTCCATATAATTAGACATTTTGTTTCCATCAAGAGAATCCTATAGCAATTTCTCAACTACCTAGATCCCATTAAATTAATGTCCTAAAACAAAGGAAGTCCTTTTTTTCAAAATGAATCCTTCATAGTAAAAGAACAGATACAGATTCATGGAATCACTGAAATTTCTTAGTTATATTAAACAGGACTTTCAGGTATATTGAAGAATTATATTGAACAGAAATTTCATAGTTATATTGGAAAATAATGTTACACAGAGGCCTGGAGATAGTCTATCCAAGTTCTCTGAGACCATCTGAATTAAAAATATGCAAATAATTGAAATGCCATGTCTAGTCTTACAAGATCTTCCCTAAAAATTGACTGTTAAAACCAGCCATAGAGTTCCTTGGGTGTATTTCTGGATGGGCCATTCTGCTTGCCAATGTAAATTGTCTACTAAAGGTTACTCTTGCAAATCTCCCACTTAATTTAAAAAGGCATTACAGATTGCATGAAACTCACTTACTAGATTTTGCCAGGGAAGGAAGTATTATGCATAGATGAAATTTTCTGTATAATTAAAGCATAACCATTTTAAGAGTCAGATCTACAGCCATATGCAAAGGTGGCTAGCCCTATCCTAAATGGGTCCCAAGTTGATGATGAACTTTTAAGTTTTAAGTTCTTGTTTCTGCTCTGACAGTAAGCAATCTCACAGCAAGGGAAAAGCAAAGAGATGGAAAAAACTGAAAATAAAGTCTAAACAAATTGTCTCATGTAAGAACAAGTTTCCGAAGGAGAATACGTGTAGCACACACAACTGTAAGTGTGAAAAAAAGATCCTTGTATATACAGATCAGAAGTTTGTTACAAACTGCTCCTGAGATATCAAACAATATCTCTGCTCAAGAGAAATTCTCTCCAGAAGGAATTCCATTGGGAATTGATTTCCTCCATAATCAGGATGAATAAGTCCCACACCATCTCTTTCTCATGGGCCAAATATGGGGGAGAGAATTTCACAGGCAGATCAAATTGAAGCAATACTGAATAAATTCTGTTCTGGCAGCAGTTGCATACACTCAACATCAGAGAATTTTCTAAAACATCCAGAAAATAGTTGTTCCAGAGAGAGAAAAAGAGAGAATCATCCTCATCCCAAGCATTAGAGAGCACACCATAACCCCTGTTCATCTATAACTGGTAAGGACTCTTTCTAAAAAGATTACAACTGTGAGTAATTGCTGCGACCAGGCTTAGGTTTCTCTACAATTAATAACAAGAATTCTGACTGAAGCCAGCAATCATCCTTGGCATTCTCTGACAGGGGAAAGAATGAACAAACATGATGACAATTCACAGGAAAGCAGGATACCACACATTTTAGCCATGTCAGATTAAGAAGAATTAGAGTATCAGAAAACCATTTCACAGTATATATTGCTTACTGCCTTTCACTATGCTTAAATTAATGGCATAATAAGCTATATTGAAACTTCAACCCATAGGGTGCATTCAGTCTTTTTAAGCCCTTAAATTGAAGGTTCTTACCAAGTATTATTATAATACTATTGTCAATGACTGAACCAGAGGGACCCTGAATGACAATTGCAGTTAACATTCTGCCTGCAAAGAGGGAAAGAGTGGAATCACCAATTAGGGCATACACAAGCGAACACAGCACGTTCCTATCAGTTCACTAAGTAGTATGATTAATTGTTTTTCTGAGAGAAATTTTATTTTTGCTTCCTTTAGGGACAAGTGTTGCTTTTGGATAAGAAAATTACCACTCTATATTTAAAAGAAAAAAAAAGGCTTTTGCTTTTTTTTTTTTTTTAAGTATAAGCACTTACATTTAATTTGCAATTAAGAGTGGGCCATTCTGATATATAATAATAATAATAATAATAATAATAATAATAATAATAATAATAATAATAAATACAAAGTATTGGACATATCCTCTATGATTTTGTTCATTTCTTTCCATTTCTCCCCTTATTTACATGTATCAATAGTTAAGCAGACTCAATACACTTAGAACCATGCAAATTTAGGAGGAAATATGTGATTGATACATATTAGTTTAATTTTTCAAGTTTAAGTAATCATCTTTACATTAAATAAGTGCTATCAACTCTCTGGATACAGGTGGTGGCTTACAACAGTACAAAAAAATCAGCACTTGTTCAAGGCTCAGAATATATTGAAACATTCAGAGCCATGAAGCGCAAATCGTTATCCTCTTCATTATCCTTCAATATACATTTTAACAGCGCATAATTCTCATTCTCAGAGCAGATCACAATTATTCTTCATATCTATCCTGAAAAGATCCCCTACTTTACATCCCCCACACTTCTTCACAGCCTTGGTTCTTTTCCTTAGGAAACACTCAGAGCTTCAACATATTCTACAGCATTTTTTTTTTCTTTAAGGATTGCTGATGGGTGGGGAAGAAAAGGAAGACTAATTATGACAAGCTACTGATGAATAGTTCTTATGATAACCAGAATTTGACAAAATGAGCAATAAAAAGTAATATATTTCATTGAAGTCAAAACATCACATGAAATTAACTCAGATATAATTATTTACCCATAGAATAAAAGTACCTGTCTCCCACTTCCTCCACCTCTACCACCTCTCTTTACCCCTTCCTCCCACCTCTCCTTTCCTCTTCTCTCACTCTCTCTCTGTTAGCTGACAACAGGGTCATGTAGTTTTTTTTTTTTTTTCTTTTACACTCATTTGATGATGGCAGAAGCTGAAAGCTTCAGAAAAACCTAAAATAAATGCTCAATACTGTGCACACACAAATACACACACATATAAAAAACAAATACACTGTGATTATTTGTAAGAAACATTTTGAAAAAAAATTTTAAAAAATCAATTACCACACACCTTATTGGCCAAAAAAAAAAAAAGTCAATAGCAAGAATTTATGAAAATCAAGTCTTTTTAGACTGATATCATCAATTTCTATCAAGAGAAAATCAATGTCACAGATTGTAAGAGACTAACATGAAGTTTGGTTTTGGTTTGACACCATCAAGATCTTGGTCTACATGAAATTCTACACATGAAACTAAAAGTGTCTTTCTGCTTTCAACAATGTGTAGAAATTTTAAATTTTTATAACTAACAGTTGAATGTCTTAAGAGCAGAATTGCAGCAGGCTGTGAAATGTGACAACTGCAAACTTCAGAAAGAATGTTATCAATGTTAATTAAGCATTCATTAGAAAGAAGGCTAAGGGAGCCATGGGAGAAGAAAGAGAAAAAGATCTAGCTGTTAGTAACTTAGAAATTCAGAATAACCTGGCTTGATTAGAAATTAAGGATCACAATTTGGGGAGGAATACACACATACAAAAACAGTAACCCCACGGATTTTCCTCTTGCTTTTTGTATCTTTCATTTTAGACATCAACAGCATTTGTGCAAAAAGACTGAATGGATATTTTTAAAAGGTCAGTATACAGTGAAAAAGGAACCACATAAGAGTTTAAGATCTCCTCACAAGGACTGATTAAGGAGGCTATTGTAAGAAAGCTAATTAAGGCAATTAACCCAGCATCAGACAGAGCAGCTGGTGGGGATTTTCCAAGCAAAACCTGAACCAGTTTAGATGTCCCACTGTCAGTGGCATAATCCAGGGGCTGCTGGCTTTTACAAAAAGATAAGAGTAAACTGTAATTTAGGACTGGGAAAGAATCCAACGGTTTGATTAAGTTAAGTGATAATTGATAATTTCGAGGGGAAATCAAAATTGTCTAAGTGTCCTTAAAAGTAATAATGTAAGTGCCTCACATGCTGCAAGGGACAGGCACATTTTGTCTTGTTAATTCATTTGACATTGAATCTAATGTGTGTTACTTTAAAACAAAACTTACCTTTGCTTTGCAAAATATCACAAGTGGTTGAACTCTGAGGGCCACTTTTATTAATCTCCTTGTCTTATTATAGGTCATTGCTTACCCTTGACAGCATATCACAAATATGATGGAGAAAATTAGGATAGATGGTCTGGTGTCTGGCACTTACCTCTCAAATTCAAATGCTTTATTCATAAATAGCTAGGAAACAGAAGATAAGAATATTTTGACTGAACTTGGAAGTGAAAAAGCAGAGAAGGAAATATTTAAGGAAAATCAACTAGCAGAGACCTACAATTCTTTAGTCAGAATTTCACATTGATAGAAAAGACAGAGACCTGAACAAAGAAAACATAGTAAGTAGGACTTGTGACTCCCCAAAAAGCCTAATGGAAACTCCACAATAGGCAGCTTTTGCAGAGGAAAAAGAAATATGTATAAAGGAAGAAAAGAATCATCTAATTAACTTCTGAGAGAAAAGGGGGTTCAATATATGTCCAATTTAGTGAATGAAGTGAATATATGTGCTAATCATAATTTGATTGCAATCAACATACTCTTGCTGGTCTATTTTGTGTAAAATTACTGATAAAATATGAGTGTGCATTCTGTTGAAAGGAAGAAAAGCTTAAGAGTCAACCTATTTTTTTTTATTTAGTTATAATTATAGCTAGTAAGTAATCCCTATGTGCTTTATATTGTAAGTCTTCACAGGTCTTATCTCATGTGAGCTTTTTTAACCAACCTCTAGAGAGAAGTACTATTTCCCCTGTTTCACACATGAGAAGAGAAGCCCAAGAAGCCAAGTCACCTTCCCTGTTACAGAGTTTGTAGTAATACTACCAGAAGTCTACTCACCTGGGAAAAATAGGCAAAGAAAAAAAGATTGTTAAGTATCAAATGGTATAATCAAATTGTTTTTGTTTTAAGAAACTGATCATTAGTTTTAAAAATCAGAGTCCAAGAAATATTGTTATGATTTTAATTTAAATTGTACTGAATTTAATTCAGGGATAGTTTTACAAGCTATATTGAGATTTCCAATCGCACATGTTTTTACAGGAACATTTAAAATCATCTCTGTCTTTCCTTAACACATACACATATTTTCTTCATAGAAGGTATGCTGATGTTTAATATTTTTCTTACAGACACAGTTTTTGTTTCTATTATAAATTACATTGTTTAAATTTTATATTTTAAATGGTTTATTATTGATGTAGAAAACACAACTGATTTTTGTAAGTGGATCATGCTACAACTAGAACTATCTGGTCATCCATGTCTACTCTTTCTTAGGAAAGAGTAGCATTATTCCTAAGGAATCCTTATTCCTTATTTCCTTATTCTTAGAAAGAGTAGCAAATATTCCTTGAGGAAAAGAAAACCCAATAAGTATAATTATATTCTGCAGTCATTAAAAAGTGATGAAGGTCCAGTCTTTACCCATCCATAGTAACTAGTACCTGTGATTCAGGTACTGAATAGTACCTGAATACTAATAGTGATTCAGAAGGGAAGTGGGCAAGGTGTTCTAAGGCAAAATAACATTAAAACCCACAAAACAGGCAAATGCCTCTAATATTATCAAGGCTCCTCTTCCTGTAACTCCTATCTACATTTTTTTTAATTTTAAGTAGAAGTTTGTGCACAGCAGAAGTGCACAGCTTGAATTTTCAGGACACATGATGTTATCAACACTGAAATCAGTGGGCAGAGTACCCAGAAGTTTCTGCATGTTCTCTTGTTTTAATTATATTTTTTTTTTATTGAGATGACATTGGTTTACAAGTTTGTATATGATTTATGGGGATAAGATCATGCTCTTCAGATGTACTTTACAACACCATTCCCATCACCAAAGCACTCATAATCTATCACCATGGTCTGTTGGCCCCTCCCTGTTTTCTTCCCCACTCCCCACCCTCAATTCTATAGACAGAGGGTTTGTTTTGATTTAGTTTTGTCTGTTCTTTGTTTTGTTCCTGCATGTCCTTAAATTCATTAGTCTATCTATTCATGCAAGCCAGACTCCTGGAATCTTTGCTAAATTCCTCTCCCTCCACACAGGCACTCAGCTAACACTCACTCACACTGATGGCACCTCTGGATCCCCATATCCATCACCTCTTTCCAAGTTTTGTCACAGTCAACTTCAAGTCTTGCCTGTCTCCTTACTGGGGATATTATAATGATGTTTTGCCTGGCCCAGGTAGTTTCCAGTCTTACTGAAATCCATCAAAGTTTCTATTTCTTGCTTGTCATCTCTTATAAGCAGTTTTCCTTGAACCCACAGGTTAAAGTTCAATTCTCCAAACTATCATATGTTACTCTCATCACTCAGTTTACATGTTGTTTTGGAATTTTTGTTTGTATGTATATTTTTCCAAATAAATTTGTACCCACAAAGTTCAGTAGAATGGCTGATATTTGTCTACTGAAATAGTCAAAGGGTTATAAGCATCCATTATATTTTAACAGTTAGTTCTCAAACTATTACTATTTTTCAGACCAATTGAGCAGATATTGTGCTTTGGGACTATTTTCCATTCCTGGAAACTCTTAGATCATTATTTTAATTTTATTTTACCTGGAAAATACTGCTGGGTACAAGGGGAATCATAAGGATGATGTGTTCTGATTTAATGTGTGGGATTGATCACTAACTGAATAAAGGGAGATGCTCTAATGCAGACACAGAACAAGGGTGCTTCTTACCAGGATGAGAACACATATACACAGTCCTATAATTAAAATTCTAAGAATGTATGTAAGAAATCAAGGTTTGCAGAGATAATTTTAGTAGTACTTTAGGGAATTGTAATAGGTCCTTATTAAGATAAGAACCAGAGAAGAGGTCACGTCTGATACAGGAGACTTTTCTGTAGTTTACAACAATCTTTAATATCCAGGTTCAACTACTTCTGTATATTACATTGTGCAGTTTTGTGCAGTTTTTTTCCTTTCTTCTTTTAATAACTGTGTGGAGTGAAGGAAAGATACACTTCAAAAATGAAAGATTAGTTTCCTAAATCATAAAGATGAGCTTTGTAATCATTTTCCTTTAAGCAAAGAATTAAAGGATAATAAAAGCCCTAATTAAGGACCTCATTAGCTTAAGTAGATTTTCATATGCAAAACACTGTTATGAAGAGCTGCTATAGAATAGAAATACCTCCTGTCCACAGCAAACCCAAATGGAAGCATTACTGCTGAGTCTTTTCTTTTGCTCCCATCTTCCTGTCCACAAAGGGCTATTCCATTTTTCCATGACCATTAATTTTCCTTACTCACTCCAGGAGTGCAACTTCTCCATTTAGTTGCCTAGACTTTCTACCTCCTTTCAAGTTCTCATAAAATTTGCCATATTTTATCAATCGATTCATTAATACGAGACAGGCACAAAGTTGGTTGTTTGGGATAGCATGTTCTCTCCTGTCTTTCTTGTTCTTTGACCCCTTCATTCATCATTAGACGCCCATGTACTTATTTAATAAAAATCGTGTTGCAATAACATTGGTTTATAGTATTATATAGGTTTCAGGTGTCCAACATTACAACTTGACATCTGTATATACTTTTTTAGTCCTTTTTTTATTTAAAGGGAAAAATGCCTTTTCCAGAGCAGGCTTACAATGACCCATGTTTTTTCCACCCTCTTGTGCAATATCCCTGATTTTATATTAGCACTTAATTTATCTAATTCCAACTGATATACTAAAAAATATCACTGTATTATTCTATGTCCTTTGTTATTGGTATACAATGGGATAAGTAATTAGCAGAGCTAAAAGCCACATAATTTTACAATTCCATTTTAAAATTAAACAGAATTAATTCAACTGCATGCAGAATGATTTTCTATACTGGTTTAGGAAAACAGCAATGACATATATCCTCTTCCAAAAGCATCGCATTTCTAAAGTTAATAGTTAACCTGATATATTACAGGAATTATTGGGTGAAAAGCTAAATTTTCTCAAATTGATCTTTTATTTCAAACTGAAAATCTAAAAGGGATAGATGGGCCTTTTTAAATGCCCTCAGATTATAGTCTATACTTAATGAATAAAGAATCTCCCTCAGGTGGGGACTGGGAGTCTGAGTATTTAAAAAACACCTTGGGAGATTCAGATACTAAACTTTGAGAACCACTGGGGTGAGCTCTGAAGTCAAGAGATCTTGTTGAAAAGTTTAGATTTACATTGGTTCCCATCCATGGGTATGCACTGCCTCATTTGTACAGTGGAATCGAAAATACCTAGTTTTATGGAGTTATTTGGATAAAATAAAATTATAAACATTTTTACAAGTCCCAAGTTCATGAAAAGCTCAAGAATTAAAGTATTCTATATACATTAAGAAACGAATGTCTTATGGACTTACACTTATTTTTTTTTATTGTTATTTATGTCTTTTACATTTTGTATTCCCCTTGGGCAGCCCACCACCAATTCACCCGTGATCCATCTCCATGGTCCCCTGTATTCTCCTCTCTTCCATTTTGTGCCCTTATCCTCCCCTCCCTCCCCCCACCCCCCCACCGCTGAGTGTCTCTCTCCCACCCGGCCTCCCTATAATCCTGTTATAAGTGAAACCATTCGATATTTTTCTTTTTCTTTCTGGCTTATATTTTTAATTGAATAAAACAAAGTCAGTCTTGTATATCCAAGTTACTATAACAGAGAACTTGGGAACACAAACCAAATAGAAAATTTCTTTGTAAATGAAGTGAAACTGACTAGTGAAATTATTTGATCAGATAAAGTGGAAAAGATGAACTTCACAGAGTGAAGAGACGAATTTTGGTTTGCTTTGGCAGTTTTGTTCTTATTGTTGCTCATAACAGCTGGGTGCCTACAATGCATTAGATTCTCTAAAAAGAACAGAAGCAGAGAAGAGCACCTGGTCCCACAGGGTGCACATTATTGATCCAGAAAGGCCTTGCTGAAGATGGAAGCCTAACAGAGCAAGCCAGAATGGTCTGTGGGAGCCAGAGCTAGAAGTCTTAGTTAGCAGAAAAAAGACAGTGCTTGGAGCGGAAAGGGAGAAAATATAGATGTCCAAAAAGTGGGAGATTCATTCTTTTTAATTGTTTTTTGAAGTAACATTGCACATAACATTATACAAAACAAAGGTGCACTTTGTTGAGAGTGAACATGTATATATATTACATTAAGTTTACTACATAAAGTCCAAGTTTATCCTTTCCCACACTGTTGTCGCAATCTACCCCCATCCCATAATTCCTTTCCTTCTGGTAATCACTAATTTATTTTATAAGCTAAACGTTTGCTTTTGCTTTACTTAGTTTATCTGTTTTTTTTTCTCTATATATTACATATGGATGAAATCTTATTGTCTCTGATTCACTAAACATAATATAATTGAGGTCCATCCTTGTTGCAAGGAGCAGAATTTCATATTTTTCAAATACTTAAATAGTGTTTCATTGTATATATAAACCTATCTTCTTTATTTATTTATCAGTCTATAGTCAACTAGATTATTTCCAGTTCTTGGCTATCGTAAATAATGCTACAATAAACATGTGGCATATGCATTATTACCAGAACTATAAGATACAAGGCCAGAGGTGCTGAGGCCAGGGAGGTAGGATGTGGCAGATTAAAAATAATGTCAAGATCAAAGACAGAAGGAAAAATATGGTCTATTCTGGTAATATTTCATCAAAGGGGTATTTTCATCCAAATATTTCATTCCTGTTCACTATAAAAAAATAAATAAATAATGTGCATTGCTATGGTTGGTGCTGAGTAAATGTTTACAGAGTGAATAATGATAATGAAAGAAAAGGCTGATTAAGTAAAAATAATGAACATATTCATAAATGCAAAAGATTATTTTGATATTCAATAAATATTAAACACCTAATATGTATAGTAGGCAGTACTATTCTTATTGTGTGTGTGTGTGTGAGAGAGAGAGAGAGAGAGAGAGAGAATTTCTCTGTGTGTTTGAACTGGTGAGGCATGGCTCCAAACATAAATAGGACCTTGTTCTCTAATCATAAGTGTTTAGAATATCAAGATTAATAATGGGTCAGATTAGCAGCATTTGAAAACCCAGTATATTAAATATAAAACAAGTCATGGCCATTCAATTTTTATTACCTACTAAGCCCCAAACAACAGAATATATTGTTTTTTTAAAGCATCCATTTATGATTTTTATGTTTTGAAATAACCCTAATCAATACCAGATTTTATTTTACTGTAATCTCTTTGTATATTTACTAATATAACTTGTGTAAAATGATTGTCTCAGAAAATGTCATTTGTTGGCTTGAAGGTCAATGCATCTTCCATGTATAGCCTAAAATAGCAGCTTCTGCTTTTCAACCAGTCTCTTGGTGAGAAATGGTTTTCTTAAGGTTTTCAAGGTCTCATTATATGTCAACTGAATGTGCTGAGTTATTGTTTTCTTTCCACTCACTTAGGGATTATTTTTTTAAGAAAACATAGGCATAAAAAAATAGCCATAAAATTCACAGTCTGAAATGGAATAAACACTACCATTAGAGAACAATGTTGAAAAATACTCTTTAAAATGATAAATAAAATTTAACTTGCTCTCTGATGGAACCATGATAAGAACTTCCCATGTACTGATCTCATTTATTATATCAACAACCTTAACAGGTAAGTAGTAGTAATGCCTCCGCTATATAGAGGGAGAAACTTAGACACATAAAAGTTATGTAAATGACCAGGTTGCACAACCACATTACTTCTTTATACCCAATCTCAAACCTCAAAATTTAAATGCTTGGTTGTAATTTTTCCATTTCATTTCAAATTATTCTAGATAAAGAAGAAGACTAATGTTCATCTCCTGGATACTTTTTCCCCAGTTTGTAACCAGATAAAAACAGGGTGATGTAATACACAGAAGAATGTAATATTCATGGGTATTCTAAGAGGAATGAGTAATAAATACATTGTGTGCTTTTAGGAAATCAGAAATAGAGTCCATCCTTAACTCTAATTATTCAATGAAGTTATATCTCTCCAGACAGTTTTCTTCAGCAAATGCAGAGGAGACACCTGTGTTTGACATTTTCATTTTCTCAGAGCCAGTATGCCAAAGAGGAACAGGATGACCAGCAGAGAGCTGCCCAACAAAAACGATGGTGGTGACAGCAGCAGATGGAAAGTAAACCATTGGTGTATTGGAAATAATCAGACATCATTCTACAGCTGGGAAATCAGCAAGAAATGAAGATCGGGATTTTTCCTCATTAAATCTGTAATTAAGGTCTCATTCTGTTTTGTTGAAATCCTGCTGTGTTGGTGGGTAACACCCTCTCTGTACTGGGGTGAGGGGTCCCCTACAAATGTCAGAGTGATAAGTTAATCAAGGGGTTGTATGGAGAGAGAGCAAAGATGGAATGGGACTTAGGAAAAACTGCAAATGATAATGACATAATTGTGATCAATTTCCACATGCCTATCTCAATTTAATGTGGGACTTGAAGGATATGAAAAAAAAAAAATGAGGACTCACTATTTATTTGCCAATGTGAAATTTGATGGCAAGAATCAAAATCAGGACCTGCTGCACAATCTTAGTAAATACTATTTTCTGGTACATATGAAAATAATCAACTATGTAATTTGCATTAGAACCTTAATGAGACCATAAGAAGTACTACAAGGTCAGGTCCATGGTATATTTAGTCAAGTATTTCAATTTGACAGAAACAATTCAGATGATTTGTAGAAAACAATTCTTGCCCTGTCACATCAGTATTGGAATATGAAGTATTATCTAGGTATTGCCAGCCTTACTTCATAGCCCAATTCTGATTTGTCATCAATGAGTTTGTATAAACATGTTTGTTACTATTATACCAGATTCTATTAAACTCTTGAGGTAACAACTTCTGCAAGTTTATTAAATTGGATTTAGGTACTTCTATTTATAGACCTGTAAATTTCCTCCTTCAGACTGAAGAATCTTGTCCATCTCTTTTTTCCTGAACTTGAATTCAGCAACACTGACCTTTCATAACTTGGTAGAGTTATAGGCTTCTGAGTTTTTCTCATTTAGAAACTATTTGAAATACTTGTGGCATAAATTGTGATTGACTTTTGAAATAACTTTCAATATTGCTTTTAAAATCACAATATATCATTCCAGTTTTCATAAGAGGAAGAAAAATGGCATGTGAACGATCATATGTAAATGAGATATGGGATTCATATGTCTATAGCAGCTATAACAATTTATCTTGAGAGAAGAAAGTAGGGCCTATGGCTTACTTTTGTTTTTATGACTTAGATATAACCTTAAAATCCTCTTATCCAACTAGTACCTAAGTTCTATCATCACAGGCGTCTAAAAGAAATGTGGACTTGTCTTATTTTGCTATAGAGTAAAAAGACCCCAGAAACAGAATGGACCTTAAATCTGTCACTCCCTGGTTGTGCAATGTTGTTCAGTAACTATGTTTCCTCGAAGCTCAAATAGGGATCAAAATAATACCCATCTAACAAACCATTCATGAAAATGCTATGCAAATGTTAAAGGACTGTAGAAACGCCAGTTGGGTAATATTGTGGGGTGGGGGGAGGGAGGGAGGCTAAAACATTCCTATACTTTCCCCAACAGATGAACAGATTTCCATTTTCTTTGGCAGTCCAACACCAGTGCTTCCTCAGACATCATATCACAATTACCAATTAAGTTTTTCATGAGTTTAGAAACAAGAAACAACTCCATGTTCAACTTTAGGGAAATTATTTTTTAAGGAGGCAAATAATCAGGCAGTTTAGAGCCATTATTGTGCTGTGTGCTAAAAACTGTTGAGATTTGGTACATTCAGTTTTAAGTCATGTTCCAGAGCAAGGATTCTTGAAATTTAATGTTATATGAAAATTACGTGAAAGGACTATCCTTAAACACAGAATCTGATATGGAAAGTCTGTGGTAGAGCCTGAAAGTTACTAGTAAGGTCCCAGGTGAAGTCAACGCTACTGGTTTCCAGACACACTTTTGAGTGGCAACACTAAACTCTTTTCAGGTACACATTCTCCGACATGGAAGCCTATCATCATATGTGCCTATTCACATTTAAATGGATTCAAATTAAAATACATTATTTTATTTCTTCTGTCATACTTATCACATTTCAAGGGTTCACCAGCACATGTCACTAGTGGCCACCACATCAGACAGCACAGACACGCAACATTTCCATCATGGCAGAGACTTCTAAAGGTCAGCTCTGCTCTGGAGCACAAAGATAATATTGGCAGGGGACAGGTGGGGTGGGAAGGGTGGTGGTGAATTGCCTTGACCCAACTGGTTTCTCCACTACTTCTAAAGTAGTATCCTCATCTGTCTATTTGGCATCAATGGTTTAATCTCTCATATATTTTTACATATAAGGGTAATTAATGACCTCACCATAAGACACACACTTGGTGTACTGATTATAGAAGGAAGAAGGGGTTTCAGTGAGTCTGAACATTTAGAAAGAGGAGAGACTGAATGACAGCTCCCTACCAGCAGGAAAGAGAAGAGAGTCCAATGATGCCCAATGAGAGAATGACTAAGAGCCAGCCTTGCTCCTCTCAAGGGAAGAGTGAAGTGATATTAATCAGCACACTATTGTATACAAAGAGGGTTCTCTCAGGAGAAGAGCAGCACATCTGTCCCACTCACACATCAAAGGGGCCCAGCAGCTGAAAATGCTTGTGTCAAATCTCCACTCAGCCTCTTTTTCTCTTGCTTTCCTTTCCTGGTTTATTTGCTATTCTGTAGGCTGTTTAGCAATGAGCCCTTCATCTGATTAACATTTCAAACTCATTGTTGGACTGTGCTGGCTTAAATGAACTAATCATCATTAGTACTTCAAAACCTGTCTGACTATGCCTGTGAGGGGGGGAAAGAAGGAAGAGAAGGAAAAGGAAACAAACTTGACTCATTAAGTAAGTCATCCATAAGTAGTTGGTCAAGACAAACAAAAGCAGGATCTTGGGTATTTTAATCGTTAATCAAGTCATAGACTAGACAGGAGCTAGAGAAGCAGAAATGAGACCCTTAAAAAATTTATAGCCGTCTTGGGGCCTCCCTGGTGGTGCAGAGGTTGAGCGCTGCGCTGTGGAGCTGCCGGCATCGAGATATGAGTTCTACGCCCAGTGGGGGAGATTCCCACATGGTGCAGGAGACCTCTCCTGCCTCGCCCACTGCTCCCCTCAGCAGTGTGTTTCCGTCCATCTGCCTGTTCTGCTCCCCACTCTGTCTCTGGTGGCCCCTCTCACCGCCCCACGCCTCTGGCCTGTACCCCAGCTTGTATGTATAAATAAATAAATCTTTAAATATATATATATATATATATATATATAGCCGTCCACTAGACAATAATGCAATAAGGGATATTTTCCAAGAAGATGAGGAATGCAAAGCCTAGAGTCCCATGCTTCCCTTTGTAACACTCCCTGCCCTTAACACCTTTTCTCTGTGGAAAATATTGTTTATGACTAATTTCAAAGCAAAACTTGTTACACAACTAGTTTTTTTTTTTTTATTCTTTCTGCTTGTTCCATTTCAATTGGATTATATTCCCCAAATTGGGGTGGGTCATCTTTTTATTTTATAGTAATACTGAAATTGCCTTCTTTTAATATATGATCTGCATATTATCAAATGCAGTTGAACCTGCTACCTTATAGTGATAGATAAGCAACCTGAGTTTTATAGATCAGACGTTGTAAGTGCAGTTGAAAAAGATTTGGGGACCCTCAGGTGCCCCTCAGCCTGCCTGGTAACATTGTAGTCACTATTTATTTTGCTTTGTACTAAAATTTTCACCATAATGGAGGAAGAAAAGAAAGAAAAAGGCAGGAGGAAACATATACAGACTCCCATATTTATCTCTAAGACAGAAAGAAAATCTTAAATCCTGGTCCAGATTTAGACGGTGAATTTTAAATTCCAGCAAGAACATTTTCTTTTTTGGAAAGTCAGCATTTCCCATAGATTATACAATCCTTGTTATCTACAGGTATTTCTTCAAATACCTGTAAAAGAGACAACTGGAGATGGTAACAATATCACACAGCCTGACACATAATTGAACCACATAGTGTGAGCCATGTTCTTTTTTCAATTTTCGGACCAGGTCAGGGAGAAATTATTTTGAGGAGAATTATATCCAATTAAAATCAGTAACTTTTTTAAATGAGTATTATTTTAGACATTTTACTTTTATTTATGCCACATTATTACTGATTTTTCTGTTCATGTTAGTAATAAAATAGTAATTAAAATCACATTAAGTAAAGGAGATTTAACCTTATAATAATTTAACCTTATAAGTCAGTGAACACCACAGACATGCAAGAGTAGCACTGACCTGAAGTGATCGTTTGGTTGAGGGGTAAAAAGGAGAAGATGGTGTTCCTTAGCTGTTAGCCTCCTATATCCACAGTGAGTTCAGTTTCAACATCAAAGAGTATACTCACGGTATGATCTTCAGAGGTAATGTTTCACAGAAACTCTAAGTAGGAAGATGAGAGAGGAAATGGCTAATTCTTTTAAAGAATGGCTAAGTTAAAGCTGAAAACTATGCCCGGGAACACACAGGTAGCTGAGTAGCAGGAAACAATGAGGCAGAAAAGTAGCAACATTAGAGAAAGCTAAGAGGCAGTTGAAAGAAAGTAAGAAAACATTCCTCATCTATTTTCACTTAGTTGATTTCAATATGGCTAGATAGTTTGTCACAAGCTTTTCCCAAAGGTGAGATTTTAAGCGCTCTTGCTATTTTTAGGAGGGGGGAACTGAAACACAAGACCCATTTACTATGTTTCCTTCACCATTTTCTGACAAATGAGACCAAATCTATTCTAGGAAGCCAACTTCCTGGAGTTATGATTATTTGACTGCATAGAAACTCAAAATATTGATTTCCAACTATCAATAATTTGCTTTTTAGATGAAATCTCTCATTTTTGTTTAATCCATAAATATTTATTGAGCACCTACTATTCAGGAAGCAGTTTGTGCTTGCCGTGTCAAGTACAAAAAATTGTGTCCTGACACTCAAAGTGACCCCAGCACTTTGGGCACTCCTGGGCAAGTGACCCCAGCAACACCCAGAAGCTTGTTACAAATGTATGCCCACAAACTCACCCCAGACTTACTGCATGAGAATCTGCATTTTTAAGGTGCTTCATTTGCATATGAAAGTTTGGAAAACTCTGTTATAAAACACAGAGATGTCTTATATTAGCCAATGTGGAAGTATCAATGACCTTTAGTGATGAAGCAACAAAGGACAACAGGTTGTCTATGTGGTCTGATGTGTAGTTAGACAAGGCAATGATCTCCAAAAATTGTGGAGAATGTAAGACAGGAACTTATCTAAAGATCCATTCAAAATTAGAGAGCAGAAACATGCCCCCAACTTGGAGTGTGGTGATTTTTAGGTAAATGGAGGTTGAACAATACATATATCACCTTAAAATATGCACTGGAAAAAGCTGCTTTAACATAGTAAAAGAGACGTGCTGAGGGGACTGGGAGACAATCAGACACAGTGGAAAGTGATGGGGCAGTTACAGGAGTCAAGCAGAGGAGTTTGTTTTACAACAGAGGAATATATACCATCTATGAAAATATGCAGAGTAGGAAGTCACAAAAGTAGAGCCAGTGTGTTGCATATAAGTGCTCAGCATTTGCAAAATTAAGTTGCTTAAACTGTATGTTCACGAATGATTACTCTAGCCTATGGGAGTAGGATGCACTGGCAGGGGGGAGAGTCTGGATGTCAGGGGCTATAAATATCCCTAGAGTGGGATCAGATGCCTTGAATAATGTCTGTTTAGCAGAAGAGAGGGAAAGGCCCTAAAAACAATAATTACATGTAAGAGACTAATATAGTCAAACCACTGTATCACAATGACTATGCTGATTTGAATTTGCCTCAATTAAAGAGCGCTTTCATTGAAATAAAGTTTCTAAAAATGTTACTTAATGGCACTACTGCACTTCTGTTCAATTCATTCAGCTGAAACCCATGTGCTTGTTATGTATCCATATATTCCCATGTTCTATTGTAACCAGAAAAAAAAAGTAAAGTAGTATAAAAAATGGCATTTAATTCAGGAAGTGCTTTTCTGTCAAGTGAGGCAGCATGCTGCACAGCAAACCTTAGGCTGTGGAGCCACACTTGGGTTTGCAGCTTGGCTATGATATCCCCCAGGCTCTGGTGCTGTGTGACATGTGCCAGCAGCAGGACACCCTGGGTCCACACTTTCTGTATCTGTAGGTGAAAGTCAGGGCCACACAAAGACAAAGCATATTGCTAGTGTGAAAGAACTTTAATAGGATAGTGTGAACAGACTGGTAAGAAGAGAAGGGTTATAGCTTCCCAACAAAACGCCAAAAGTTACCCAGCCATCCCCTTATGGGTAAATGCCCAACCAAAAAAGGTTGGCCGAAAGTCGGGCTGCTGAGTCCTGAAAATTTGCCACTGTTTAAGGCAACTTCTGGCAGGAAACCATAGGAAAGGGGCATATGGGGGCAGAAAAGTCTGGGAGGAAAGGAGCAAAATCAGTACAAATTAAGATAATGGCTGCCACTGTCAGCCTCCAGGCAGGTCTCTCACCCTTGTGTCTTCTAAGTGTCTCTCTAGGTGCCTCTTCCACATCTTATTCAAGTTCCCCCAAGCCCTTGGGGCTAGTTCAAAACAAAGAAGCAAATGCACACTTTTCCTTCACATCTCTCTGCACCGCATGTCTCCCCATATGTGTGTCCTTCCTGTGTCTCAAGCTTTCCTAACCCCCTCCCCGCCCAGCTCCACACCTCATTAGGTGGGGCAGGGAATATGGAACCTCCCTATTTTATGGAGATGCCTGTGTTACTGACATCACAATAACTTCACAATAACTCTTTAAGTAGCAGAGATAACATTTCCACATCAAAACAGACCACATAGCCTTGGCCACATTGCCATTAATCAGTAAAGCAGGAACTCTATCCAGGTTTGTCCGATTGTAAGTCTACCACTCTTTTCAAGGATAAGGGTATGACCAAATGCAGCATTTTCCTTTTACTTTTATACTGGATGCTACACATAAGGCTCTAAATAAAGACAAATACACACCAGACTGCAGAATACAGAAAGATTAAACACCAGAACTGGGATGCACAGAGCTGAAATATAATTCTCCCTCTTTCATATTCTCTCATCACAGTCCCACAGTCTTTAGTGTGGTCCTAAGATTTTTCTTGTAGGAGAACAGGGTGTGGGTTCAGGAGGGTGGTTGGGAGAGTCTTTAAGAGACTGGAGACCCCCTTCATCGCCCTGCACATATCCCAAGAATAGCTTATGGACACTGCTACAGCCTCTGGAGACCTTTTTGGTATCCCAGATGTGTTTTCCAGAATATCATGAATACTCATTTCATTCTCTGAGTTGGTCAGCACAAAGAAAAGCAAAGAAAGCTAAATAGCTGCTATTAAATGGCAGGCTGCCAGAAATCTCAGAAAGCACACAACACAATATCTCAAGTCCAAAGGGAGAATTCCAAGCCAAGAATTCTGCATCTCACTCTACTATCCAGCCAATCAGCATCCAGATTTCTACTCTCAGACACGTGACCTTTTTACTAGGACACTTAGCAGCCATCCTGCAGATGTTCCAGGTGCAGGCTGAAAGCAGTTGCATGAATTTCTTTTTTTGGTGTTGTGAAGGCCAGTTTGTTCTCTTGTCTCTGTCCCTGCCCCCACTGTCATATGTACACATCAAGAACTGTGCCTGTATAAGGCAATATTAATAAGAGTATCCTTCTTGGAGGAATTCAACGTATTTGTTTTCCTCTTGTTCTGAAAGGAAAACTAATGCTGGGGAAAAAGGAATCAATAGCAGAGATAGCACACATGTTTATAAGAAGAACTCTGCCGAGTTGCTTGATATTAGTGCTCCACAGTGAAACCGTGTGTGGGCTTGGAGTGGCATTCCCTCTTGTTCCTTATGGAGTTCAGTGCAACTTAGCTGTTGGCTACTGAACTGAATTCTGAATTGAATTAATTTACTTTTGACACAGCCAGTATGATGCAGTGTGAAATGAAGCAGATGCTGATTTAAGTGTAACATTATGAGTCTCTGGGTCTAATATATTCCTAATAAGGAATGTTGCTGTGAACATAAAGGAAATTATATTTGTGTGTGCTTGGAACATATTCGGGCCAAGGAAGAGCTTCAGAGTATATTAACTTAAATGATAGATTGAAGAGGAAACAACATTAAGGTTGTGCAACTATCACCCAGAATTTTTACCGTATCTGTAAGTTCAAAGTACTATAGTTCTAAACAGACTAGAGGAAAGACCGAGCAATTTCTACCAATACTTATAAGCAGCAGAAGGGCCCATGAGACACAGGAAGTAGGGATGGCAGTAGAGTGCCAATAAGCTTGGAAATGAATACTGACAGATTAGCCAGATGGTGGATGTCATTCAAGTGGATGTCATATTTTGATTAGGATTATCTCTTAGTACCCATGATAATCTTTCAATTCTATAACAGAGATAGATCTTTGTACTATACTCACACTTGCCATTTTTTTCCATTAATATATAATAAATCATGGAGCAGAGGTAGAAGCATTTTATTGTCAGTCCATGATCAGAGTACTGTTACAATACTTTTAAACTGCCTTTAGATGGTAATTCCAGCAAAATCTTACCATCTGCAACCTATCATTGCCCTCTATACTTTATAAGCACTCCTACCCTTATGTCACAATTAGATGTCACAGTTTTATCTTTGCTTCCCTCTCATGAACCTTTACAAACTGAAGCCTCACTATAGTTCACTATGTCAATTTCATTCAGTCTATAAAATCAGTAGGAAATTAATAGTTATCATATTTAGGGGATGGAAATGTAAAGAATACCAATGTATAGTCTTGGTCTTTGTGCAATTTGAACTCTTATTTTCAAGATCAGAAATTAATCTTTTGGTCTCTACTCCCTCTCTAGCCATTACATTTTATTTATCATTATTTTTGTAGAAAAACCTCTCCTGAAGTTAGACTGTTCTCCCTGCACTCAAAGAATACCATTTTAATTTCTCAATTCTCAGTTTCCTTTCTGCCTTGAGAGCCTTCCTCTACCTGTCTGTATCAGTCAGGAAAGACTAGATTCTATTGGTACAAAAAAACTGACCCCAAAGTATCAGTGTCTTAATAAAAAAGGCTGACTTCTTCTCATGGAGCAAGGCCATAGGTGGCTTAAGGTTCTAGTCTACTGAGAAGCCCTTATCTGGCATGCTGCCAGCTGTATGGTAGAAAGAAAAGAGATCTTAACATAGCATGTCTGATCCTTAAGGTTTCCTCCTGGAAATGAGACACAGTTCATCGCCAAGTTTATGACCAAACCCTGTATCAGTAGTCCAGGAAAGTACATATTTTTTCTAGGAATGGGGAGTGAATGTCTTCTCTGCACAGTATCACTCATCTAGTAACTTTCAGCTCAAAGTCATCATTAAATTTTCCCATTTCCAATCTCATTAACTCATCTAATTTTCTTCAACAGGGTCTATCTGTACATATAAGCATTTATTTGTAATAAATTATCTTGTAATATTTTAAAATTTTAACTTTTTTTTAACATACAAGCTGGGGTACAGGCCAGAGGCGTGGGGCGGCAAAAGGGTTCACCAGAGACAGAGCGGGGAGCAGAACAGGCAGATCAGAAGTATACTGCTGAGGGGAGCAGCGGGCGAGGCAGGAGAGGTCTGCCCCACCATGTGGGATTCTCCCAGCCGGGCGTCAAACTCGCGTCGCCGCTGCCGACAGCTCCACAGTGCAGCGCTCAACCGCTGTGCCACCAGGGAGGCCCCAATATTTTAAAATTTCAAATAAAAATAAAATTTTGTTGCATCTATAGTTTTCATTTATTTGTAAATTCTTTGAAGGATGGAACCATACTTGAAATTTATTCCTTGTACATGACACAATTCTTAGAATTTGCAGTTACATATTGCAGAGGTTCGATAAGTCTTAAGTATTTCATATTGATGGTTTCGAAAAATGACTCATCCTATTCATGGGCTGGGTTTTAATCAAGGACTGTAAAAATAAGATTTTGCCCATTGAAAGTACTTTAAAACTAGGTAATTGCACACAGCTTACTTTCATAACACACAGGAAAACCATTTGTATATAATATTACCACAAAACTCTTATTAACAAATATCAAAAGTGCATTCAACATTATATAGAAAGGTAAAGGTTATCATTATTTTAAGAAACACACAATTTGGGCCTCCCTGGTGGCGCAGCAGTTGAGCGCTGCGCTGTGGAGCTGTTGGCAGTGCGCGATGCGGGTTCGACGCCCAGCCAGGGAGAATCCCACATGGTGCAGCAGACCTCTCCTGCCTCGCCCACTGCTCCCCTCAGCAGTGTATTTCTGATCTGCCTGTTCTGCTCCCCACTCTGTCTCTGGTGAACCCTCTCGCTGCCCCACGCCTCTGGCCTGTACCCCAGCTTGTATGTACAAATAAATAAATCTTTAAAAAAAAAAAGAAAGAAAAACACAATCTTCAGGTCACCTTCAAGACTACGTTAGGATAGGGGGGCCTTCCTGGTGGCACAGCGGTTGAGCGCTGCACTGTGGAGCTGTAGGCAGCTCGCGAGATGCGAGTTCGACGCTGAGCCGGGGAGACCCCACATGGTGTGGCAGACCTCTCCTGCCTCGCCCGCTGCTCCCCTCAGCAGTGTACTTCTGATCTGCCTGTTCTGCTCCCCACTCTGTCTCTGGTGAACCCTCTTGCCACCCCATGCCTCTGGCCTGTATCCCAGCTTGCATGTATAAATAAATAAATCTTAAAAAAAAAAAACTACATTAGGATAGGAAAACTCTGAAGTCATCCAAAGAATAATCTACAAAATAATTAGACTGAAGATTAAAGTGGTTAAAGAAACTATAACTAAATAGATTTAGCCTACATGTAACATAATTGTAGAAAATTTGTACAGTGTACATGTGTCTCACATGCAATATTATATTTGTCAAAGCACTTGGAAGTGATTTCTTTGCTTATAACTAAAGACAATTTGGGTGATGGGCTTTTATATCATTTACTTAAAAAAAAGTGGAGGTTTGGAAAAAATAATTTATTTGGGAACATGGTATTCAAAGGGGAATACAATGCATTTGATTCCTATGTGTTAACCAAGTGTGCTTCTAAGAGGATACATAATTAGGAAATAGAAACATCAGGAGGCAGATAAACAACATCAGGATTGTAAGGACCCACTTAACAAATGACTAATACATCACAAGCATTTAGCACCTTGAATCATTTCATTAGTCTGAAAAATAAGTATAGCAGCTCCTGAGTGGAAGAACAAGGGAGACTGGTTTGCTCTGGAGATTGGTAAAAGCATACAAAGCTATTTATCTTGAGATTATAGGTCTGACTTTAACCAAGAACCTAAAGACAGTTATTGCTACTTTATGGCTCATAAGAAATGAACTATCATTATCAGTTTAGATGCTCATTTCAGCAGGCTGTCACCATAATATGGATTTGGATAACCCTAATGGATATGTGGACAAATGCCTGCTTGGTGAGATAATATAGCATATTGAAAAGAGCCCTTGGCTGAGAATTAGGGGAATTAGGCTTTGTTCCAATACTGTCTCCATAAATAACATGGGTGTTTACTCTCTGGACTGGGTGGGTAGTGAGGGAGGGTGGGGATCATATAACTACCTCAATCCCCCCTAACCTTAAAGTGGAAGAGTATCTTGCCCAGGAAAGTTCCTTTTAGCTCTTCCAATTTTGTCCTTATCTTCTCCAAGTCATCAGTAATAATAATCATTGTCCCTGGCCTTGCTTTTGGATTTTAGTCTAGATCTTAGTGCTTCCCCATTAGATCAAAGGAGTGTGATGCTGTCTACTCCCTTTTTACTTCAAATGTGCAATCTACAAATTATCCCTTAATCTCAGAAAATTTCTTAGAACTATTTATATAACCTTTCTCCTCTTCAAGTACATTATTTTACCTGGTATATCACCACATATTGCAAAATGTGTAAGTAAATTGTCAAACACAAATATTTGCAAACACATTTTTAAATAAATGATGCCATTTTTTTTTTTAAATTTAACACTTCTCTGTTTGTAAGGGAGTAAGGTATGATAAGTTCCAGGTACCTATGTAACATACAGCTGTCCACAGCTCTCAGAGAGGCTCTTAACTATTCAAACAGAACAGCTGCCAAGAGACAACTGTGCATCAGCTGCCTAATCACAACCTACCTATAGTCTTTCAATTTGTTGGCTTTTCCTCTGCTCTCAGTGAAAACCTGAAGCAGCATGTTGGTGAGAAAGAATGGCATGAATCACAGATGATAAATGACGGGAGTGGGGGGATGGAATCGGGGTTAAATTTATTTTCTTAATTAATTTTCTTTTACTTTTTTTAAAGATTTATTTATTTATGCATAAAAGCTGGGGGTGTAGGCCAGAGGTGTGGGGTGCTGAGGAGAGAATTCACCAGAGACAGAGCAGGGAGCAGAACAGGCAGATTGACTGAAGTACACTGCTGAGGGGAGCAGCAGGCGAGGCAGGAGAGGTCTGCTGCACCATGTGGGATTCTCCCTGGCCGGGGATTGAACTTGTGCTGCAGTGTCTCTGGATAGCTTCAAAGTGCTGCACTTAACCTGTTGCGCCACCAGGGAGGCCCATGTTTTTAAAATTCATTTTCTAATTTGAAATTTGGATAAATGAGATTCAAGAAAAGTGTGGCTGATTCACTACTATCCTTCTTTCAGCCTCAGGACAGCAAGGTAGCTGGGACCTGTCAGCATGCAAGAGCAAACACGGTTCAGATCCTCGAGGCTGTCTCTGAGGCCCTTCTTAATTCTGCGAGCCTATGGAAGTCTAGGATTCCTTGGAGTGATATCAGGAGATCCATTTGTTAATAAAATCGTTGCAGTCTCCTTTAAGGAGTTCTAATCATAAACCTTGTAATTAGTCTCCTTTGATTACAGATGTGATTTATTTAGTTTTAAACACACTACAACATCCAGCACTTTAGACAGATTTACTCGTCAGTTTAGGGGAATGAAGAACTGGACTTTGATCCATTACCACTATGCCAGGAATTGATTTTGGGGAAGGATATGTGATTATGGGATAGAATGTGAATGGGGATGGTTTGGGCCGACCTCAACCCTGATTCTCCATTTGTGTGTGGTGCAGCATGAGTGACATGGGGCGTGAGGAGTGCTTCATAAGATGTAAAAAGAACTGATTGATTTATCGATCTTAGGAAGACAGTCTCCTTGACGGAGACATGCTGTCAAACAGTGGCAGGATGAGCTGCTAAAAGCCCTCCAGATTGATTACCCTACCTGGCACCTGATCCCTCGTCACTGTGGCAGGTGAAGAGTGCTGGAAATGTACTCACAGCTGCATTAATAAGATAGGGGAGCACAAACAGGGAAGTGTGGGTCAGGAGAGGCTCTGACAGAGGAAGAGGGTTTCCTACTGCTCTGAATTTCCTCAAGACGGATAGTCTCTCAAATGGTGTGAAACACACAAGCTGAAAATGAGACAAAATAGCTAATCCAGTTAAAAATGTGTGTGGCAGCAATGACACCTCTGGCTTCTGAAGTTCTGTGATTTGGTCTTTCCATCTGTTACTGCTTCTAAAATTTGACAGTTCCTGTTTGAATTCTTATGTAATTAGAAAATGTTTTGGAAATAGTGTACAAAGAGACACACCTGGTGTAATATGCAAAACTCTTCTCTTTTTAACCTTCTAGAGACTCTCCACACACAATCACTCCCACATCCTGCCACATGGATCAATAAGAAAAGGCACACATACACATGCACGGAAGTGATCCTTAACACAGATTCTTCTTACAGGCAAGTCCTCACCAAATATCAAATACCAGCTTATAGTCAGGGAGGGAATCTAGCCAACACAGACAAAATTAGTGGGGGGGGGGGGGATAAGCAAATGACAATAGAGTTGAAAGAAGGGATTGATGCTGTTATTTCTCAGAAGACCAGTGTTATCTCTGACAGGTAGAGTCACACCCTTTTGAAAGGAGAAAATCCAAAGCCTTGAAGTGTTGAGAGAGAATTAGCCAGCTCCCAATCCTGAAAGAAAGTGGCAGTTTTTGACTTAACATGCTCAAAAGGATGAAAAGAGTAGCTACAGAAGTGAGGCATCAAAAATGTTACCACGGTATTTCTAGCACCAAAACTTAAACTATGGAATTATAGAAGTTTGATCTGGAGAGACCTAGAAATTCTCAATCACCTTATATAACTTATGGGAAAACTGAAGCAGAGAAGTTGGTAAATTTGCATAAAGTCACACTTTGTTAGTGGAGGAAGAACTGGAATTTGAACTCAGAACTCCTGACTTCTGAGTCCAGTAATGGCTCATCTGTATTATGACTGTGCCTTCAACCTCTAACTTCAAGTAAATCTTCCAGATAGTATAAATGTTTGTCTCCCCTCATTAACAACAATGAAACAATCAGACAAACAAAATGGTTTCTTCTGTAACCACAATATCATCATTTTTTTTTCTTTTTACTTTCAGGATGTATTAATTATCTCACTAACCAGACTGAAATTGAAATGGGCTTCCGCCCTTGCCAGAGAGAGAACTCTGCACATGGGTCCCCCACCTTCAAGCAAGAAAATGTGCCCTTTCAGGGCAGCATCAGCGACTGAAAGGATGGACACTGTTAGGTGATGGTCTGAGGAAGAGAGGAGGCCATTAAGGCAAAGCTAAGTTTCTAGCTGCACGGAAACATCACCAGGCAAAAGGAAGCAGAATTCCTTATCAATGCACGTTTTAGAGAGGGACAGCTGAATGAGATCTCTGAGGATACCAATGTATACGAGGCAACAGTCCTTCTAGATAATTTTACTATCTACTGTATAAGCTTCTGTACAAGGCTTTTTAACAGGGAAGCTGTGAAATTGGATAAGAAATAATACATTATTTTTTGTAAGCTCTCACTGGACTTAGCATTTCAATTATAAATATCTAACCATGGTTATATTAAAATATCTATGATATCTTCAATAGAATTATATATTTTTATATAATACTTTGATCAAATTTCATTACAGTAGTAACTCACTTATTACAGAATTTTTGTGCAAATTCCTCATGATTTTCTACCTTCATAATAATACAATCTGCTAAAAGGACAGTTTTATTTCTCCTTCCTGGTCTGTCTCTTATTCCCTTTTCTTGCTGTTGCACTGGCTAAAACATTAGTAATATATTGAAAAAGACTGGCAAGAACAGATATCATTGTCTTCCTAATATTAGGGGCAAATATTAGGTCTTTCACAATTAAGTACTATTTTTGGTATAGAGTTTTTGGAGATACATTTTTATCAAGTTGAGAAAGTTCACCTCTATTTGTAGTTATCTGACACTTTTTATCATGAATGGGTGCTGAATCTTGTTAAATTATTTTCCTGCATTAATTAAAATGATATGATTTTCCTGTAACTTTTTAATATGGTAGATTACACTGATATATTTTCAAATATTTCAAACTTGTCTTATATCCCTGCAATAAATTTCACTTAATGATAGAGAATTCTTTTTGTAGACTACTAAATTCTATTGGTAATATTTTTCAAAGGAATTTTATATCTATATTCATAAGAGATTTTTTTTTGTATTTTTCATTTATTATAGAGTCAAACATTTTGTTTTGGTTTTGGTATCTGGGAATGCAAGGATCATAAATTAAACTAGGGTGACTTCACTCCACTTCTGGTTTCTTTTTTCTTTTCTTTTTAAGGTTTCTTTTTATTTATTTATGCATACAAAAACTTGGGTGTAGGCCAGAGGTGCAGGAGTAAGAAGATTCATCAGAGACACAGTAGGGAGCAGAACAGGCAGATCTAATGAAATACACTGCTAAGGCGAGCAGCAGGCCTGACAGGAGAGATCTGCTGGACTGAAATCATTCTACAGTGGCTGGCAATAGCTTGATAGTGCTGATATGGAGGCCCCTCCACTTCTGTTCCCTGAAAATGATTTTGTTGAATCAGTGTTAACAATTCTTTAAATGTTTGGAAGAATCCTATTTTGAAACCATGTTACCCTGAGATGTATTTTGGAAAGTTTTCAAAATACAAACTAAAATTTAATACAGAAAGACCATCAAATTTTCTATTTCATATTGGGTGAATTGAAGTAGTTTGTGATTTTTAGAGAAATTGATCCATAAAACTGTCACATTTATGTTTGTAGATTTGTTCATCATAATCCTTATTATCCTTTTATGCTTGTCTGCAGCATCTAAACTGATTTCCATTTCAATCCCAAAATAAGCAATTTGTCTATTCTCTCTTTTTGTCTAGGTAGAGGTTAGTTTTGCTAAATGGTTGCCCACAAGACAATTTTTTGATTCTTGATTATCTTTATTGGTTTTTAGCTTTAAATTTCATTGATTTCTGCTCTTATTTTTATTATTTCCTTCTTTCTACTTGATTTTGGTTTATTTTGCTCTGCATTTTCTAGATTCTTTGGAAGGGGTTTATTGATTTTGAGATTTTTTTTTCCTTTTGTAACATCAAGCACTTAGTACTATAAATTACCTTCTCACCACTGTGTTAGAATTATTCTGCAACTTTTGATAAACTGCATATTTATTTTCATTCTGTTCAGTATATGTTTCAAAATTACTCCTGTAACTTCCTCTATGACCCATGAAATACTCAGAAGTGCATTGTTTTCGGAGTTTGTCATGTTCTCTTTCTGTTACTGATTTCTAATTTGATTCCACCATGGTCTGTGAACACACTTTGTATAGTTCTTTTAAATTTGCTGAGATTTATTTTGTGGCCTTGAGAACTTGCCACAGTTGATCTTTAGGTCTTAATGTGCCCACCTGTTCTGCTCTCTTTTCTCCTCTCTTCAGATTCTACTTTCATTTGTTTTATCTGATGTGTTTAGTTGTACTTTGTGGGAAGAAAAGAGGAAAGTTATATCTAACGTCATCTTTTCAGAAGTAGAAATCTAAACTTTTATATATACATTATATATAAAGAATACACACACATATATCCTTTCATGAATTAAAGCATTATTCTTGGAAACAGTCTATTAGCTCTATCAAGCTTTCAAAGTAGGTTGTGACACACAGAAGGGAGGAGAGCCCTTCAATGATAGATGACCTATTAGAACGGACAGTCCACAGTCACTTCGTCTTCATTCCTCCCCTGTAGTTGATCACTAACCAGCTTTTATAATTGGCATATAGTCCATCCATTATAACCTACCTATGAGCTGGCATCAAATACATACCACATTCTTTTTTCTTAAAGATTTATTTTATTTATGCATACAAGCTGGGGTGCAGGCCAGAGGTGTGAAGCATGAGAGGGTTCACCAGAGACAGAATAGGGAGCAGAACAGGCAGATCAACGGAAATAACAGGCTGAGGGGAGCAACAGGCGAGGCAGGAGAGGTCTGCTGTGCCATGTGGGATTCTCCTTGGCATCAAACTCTGTGCAGCAGCTGCAGACAGCTCCACAGCGCTGCGCTAAACTGTTGTGCCACCAGAGAGGCCCCCATACCACATTCTTGACCACTCAGTTATTAACCTTATTCCAGCCTCTGCTCCAATCTATATTTTGTCTGACTATGGGAAATGTATTTGCTCCCCACCGACATGGATATATGTATTACCTGACTTCAAATACCATCTGTGATATAAATCATAAACTGAACTCAAGTTCCACTCCCTAATTCAGGATCTTAATGAATTCATGATGACATAATTTTAGGTAAAAAAAAAAAAAAAACTTGCACTACACTAAAATACTTTCACTCAGGCAAAAATAATTTCCAAAAATCACAAGTCAATTACATCATTATTTTCAAGTTAATGGGAGAAAATACAACTTACCTGTTTCATTTGAAATACTTATTTGCAAACAAAAACAAACATCCATAGAAGCTAAGCTTCAAAATCAGTAGTGTGTCAGTGGAGTTACTCTCAACCTAGAGACATGAACTGCAGTTTAGGGGAAGAAGGGCCAGTCAGTAGCATATCCAGGTAATACTTTAACATCTTTCTGCAGGGATAAGCAGTTCATCGGGGCCTTAAAAAAGCCCTTTCATGGATAAGCCCTCTTACTGGCAATTAGCACAGTTTCACTAGCTGAGATGGGTGGGGGAAGAGAAAACACAAAAGGATGAAAGGATAGGTGGATTAAAGCAGAGGGTAAAACCTCTGTCAGCTAGGATGAAACCTGTCTTGCTGACTAATGTTCTTAAGCCCCTAAGGGGACTCTGTTGGCAGCTGTCGTGTTCTGAAGTTTTGAAAATGAGGGCATTTTCCACTGAAAATATTTATTGATCTCAAAATGCGGCGGGTGTGAGATTTATGATTGAGAAATTATATTAAGCAATTAATTTATTTATGTACACAAATGCTGATCTTGGATTCCTTGTAAATTAAATTAACTACAAGGACAGAGTCATAAAAAAGGACAACCAGAAAACTCTGTGAAGCAAGAGTATCTAAATCAGGAAATTTATTTGGAGTGTAAAAATTAGGTCACCTGACTTAATGGGATGACCACTCACCAGCTCTGTTGATTTTTAAAAATGTGTTAATCTAGTTTTTATGGGACGGTTTCTCCAAGTACAAAAAGAATAACGAAAGTAGAAAAATACTAGACAGATGTATAATTATTCTCTATCTTCCTCCACTCTGGGCACTGGAATTGTTTACATTAAGCAATCTTAGACAGCACTTAAGATTCAAGCTGTCATTTTCCATGACTACAGGGAAAATATGGCTACAGTGTTTGACTACAGCTGCAACCCACAATCTAGATAACAAAGAAACTTAAAAAAAGGGTAGAAAGAGCCAAAGGAAAACCTGACTGATTTCCATTTACTAATTTTCCAGAGGAGAGGTTTTATGTATTTTTAGAGCTCTTCCAGATGCCAGTTGATCATGTGCGTACCTGGACCCCAAGCCGTACAGTCAGCATTGCAGTGGCTTCCCACAATGTCCTCAGGCTTAAGTGGCTGCAGGCTAAGTTGACTGGGTACAGATGGACAGAGAGGAATGTATGCCACGCAGACAAGAGTCTGCTCATAACACCTACCTATAATGCTGCAGCCAGTGACCATCACCACAGTGCCAAGTGTCCAGACCAGGGATTGTAATGGAGAGTCTGACCTTTCACATCCCCCTGCCTTTTTATCTCATCCAACTCCAAACTGATAAGAAATTAAGAACATGAGTGACTTCTGAAAAACATTGCTTGAGAAACTGATTTTGTGTAACATATGCACAAAATGATAGTGCAGCCTTGTGCTATCTGACCACAAAAGAAAGGAAAACCTGTGGAGTCTCTCCCTCTTTCTTTGTGCTTTCTTTGTGCTTGACTGACAGAGGATATTTAAGTGAGATGAGGAAATGGGTGCCCATCTTTTGACCCACTATCAGGACTTTAGGTTTGTTTTCAGTTACCTCCAAAACCAGATGAATATATGACAGGCAATCACGGCAATATTCTCCCTTGGCAAGAGAGAAGTGGCAAAAAGCAGGGCTGACATGGGGACTCCCTGCTCCTTGATCAGAGCACCATCAATGTCTTCATTCTTTCCTCAAATTGTTCAGACGATTGGGAAGAAGTCTGTGAGAGGCGCAGAGCTGCTCTCAGGGAGGTGATTTCCCATAGCCCCTCCTTTAATGGAAAGCTCTGGAAATATATCTGCAAAGCAACCAACCTTTCCTTTTGCTGCCTTCTAGACCCCGATTGAAAAAATAGTGGAGAGACCACGCAGTGGCAGGGAGAAGAGGATGCAAGGATGGATAGAAATGAGAACCATTCATTCAATATATTTCTCTGATTATTTCTGCACCCTGGAATCACAGAAGATCACTTTTCAGAACTATCTTCACTGTAAAATGCTGGGAAGATAATAGAGCTGGAAAAGCCAGAGATTCTGAAACTCTACAAAGCACAATCACATCAATAATATATACCTTCCCTGCAGCTTGGTGAAAATAAAATATTAATATGTCCAATTTTAAAGAGGGAAACAAGACCGTGTGCTGGAATGATTTCATCCTGTATTGATGCTCCAGTTCATACTTATGTGCTCCAATGGATCCCGTGATTTTGGTCTTGCCTGCCACCCTGCCATGGATTCCTGGATCTTAGTCAAGTCAGAGAAGCAATGGGCTCCTGGGTGAGACACACCATAACAGTGGCTCAGAAGGGCACAGTGATGCCGTTATCTTTAGTTTGGACCTCCTCCAAGTGCCTGAAGTTTTCCCGGGACTTTGTTTCCCTTATCTTTCTGTGCTCCATCATGCAGTCACGTATGGGCATCACATTGCACATCTGCAGCCCTCCAAAGGGCTCTCCTCATTTGCTCTAAAATATGAGACTTGTTATTGAGAAGAGATTATAGAAAGCTAAAGGATTTAGGTGGGCTTCATATCATCCCAGCTCAAGGGAAATGTTAATGTGTCTTGATGGGACATCATTAAGTCTTTATGACAGTATAAAAGCAGTAGTCGAGCTGGTAAGTAAGACATAGTATCCTTCAGATCAAATTTGGAAAGCTGGGCTTCAGGAACTCTAGTATTTAAGCTGGAAAATGTGCACATGCAGTATCATTTATCATATTGTATGTTTCAATATTCCCAAAAAAAATGTTAAGGAGGAAAAGAAAAAACTCTACACTAAAAACTAAAGGCAAATTTCACTTTAGCAGCAAATGTTTGAAAGCACGCATGTGTCCATGACAATTTAATGTACTTCTTGCTTAGTCATCAGAAAAAAAAGTGTAGCTGATATATTCTTCAAGATAGTATTGGCATCATAATGCATCACAAGACATTGGAGATACATGCAAATGACATCCAGAGTTACAGAATATTGATCTCAAAGAACACCAGAAAATATCTAATTCACTGGTTCAGACAGATTTTTTAAAAGCCCTGGAGCTCTATTGAGGCCTATCAGGTGAGTGGATACCTAACAAGCAGAGCCTAGAGCCCTTTAGTTTTCTCTGACTAGGGAAGCTTCTTTTTATCTGTTTTATATGATATTGTAGCCTGATACCAAAATAAAAAGATATAGACATAATCATTTGAAACCATCCCTTCTATATTTTTAGAATATCACCTTTTTTTTTGAATTTTTTGAGGATTAAGTGAAATACAATGTAAAAACAATATATAAAATGTATTTTCTAAAATAATAAAAGTAATATGAATAATTCATTTTGAGAAGCTATTTTTGGTAACAGTAGTATTACGTAAGTAGAACTCCACACTCTGGACTCTCACCATTGCCAAACTTACATGCCATGATTTTTCTAAACTTAAAATTGCATTATCATATCTACAAAATTAACATTCTAAATTACTTAAAATAAATATGCATAGATGTGCACCTGTGTATTGGCCATGCAAATTAGCACATGCAAATGTGCCTATAGATCAAAATGAATCAGGGTGTAGAACTAAATGAAATCAGTTGGTCAATTTAAATTTTAATAAATCTTATCATTCATGTCACCTGGGTTAAGTGTTTATTGTGATTTCTGAGAATTCTCCACCCACAAGTCTTCAGAAACCCTGAGCAGTAGGGAGCAGACCAGAAGGGGTGATGGCAAAAACATTGCTAATGAGATTGCTAAAAAAAAAAAAAAAAAAACCTGACAAAGATGATATTTTTAAAAAAGAAACAAGAAGAAAATAAACATTGATGGACATCATGAAACAGCAACCACACGGGTATTATGATGCATACTGCATGCACAAAGCAAATTAAACATACACTGTCCTTCAACCCAGTTTACAAACCAAAGACCCATGTATCGGAGGACAATTACTGTTGGGATTTTAAGTGACTGCAGGGAAGGAAGACTGCCTCACTATTAGAAGACACCAATTGGTAGAGTTGAAAGTGATATTAGTCATCATAAAAAGTATTAAAAACCCAAATGTGTACAAAAGGCAACAACAAGTGGACTTAGAGAAACTGACTGGTAGAAGACAATTGAGAAGGATGACTGTGGCAGGTAGTAAACCTTCTATAAGAGACACCTTTTCATCAGGCCTAGCACATTTTAACAGTGTAGAAATAGTGTTATCGGTGATTGGTTTCATGAAAGAAAACTAAATACAAAATCACTTAATTTTTGTATTATTAGTATTGAGGTAACACTGATTTCCAGCACTGTATATGACTGAGAGGTCTAGGATCACATCCTGCACCTTTAAGTTAGCAGACTACCCAAGGCACTAAAAGTCCTCCACCATATTTCATTGTGCACCCACTCTCCAATTTGCTTTCCCAACTTTCCTCCTCTGTCTGGTAGCCTCAATTCTACAGTCAGATTTCTAGGGTTTATTATTGCTTTGGTTTTATCATCCATTCATTTGGTTTCTCTATATTCCGCATAAATGAAAAAATCGTTATTTGTGTTTCTTTCTTCTGACTTATTTTGCTTAGCATAATCCCTTCCAGTTCCTTCCATGTTGTCACAAAAGTGAAAAGTTTATCTTTCTTTATAGCTGAGTAGCATCCCATTGAGTATACATACCACATCTTCCTAATATGCTCCTCTGTCTTCAGGCATTTAAGATGCTTTCATATTTGACTGTTATAAACAGTGCTGCAATGAAAAGGAGTGCATATAACTCTTCAAACTAGTGTTTTTTAATTCCTTGGGTAGATACTTAGAAGTGCAATTGCTGGATCATATAGTAGATCTATTTTTAATATTTTGAGACACCCCCATATTGTTCTCCATAGAGGTTGGACCAGTCTACATTCCCAGCAACAGTGTGAAAGGGCTTCTTTTTCTCATTCTCATCAGCATTTGTTCCTAATCTTTTGATATGGGTCATTCTCACAGGTGTGAGATGCTGTCCCTGAAAATAAGTGATAATGTGCATTTTTATGTGCCTGTTGGCCATCTGATGTCTTGTTAAAAATGTCCTAAAAATTCTAAGTCACCATTAATTCAATAAGTAAAACAAAACAAATAACTATAAAAGGCATGACATTGATTTGCAAAAACTGACTCATACGCTCTCCAAGAATATAGTTAAAGGAATTGAGTTCCAATGAGGTAAATGATGCACAGGGGCTCCTGAGAAGTCACTTTGGGCTTAGATTTCAGTTCTTTTAATTCTTAAACAAATACTTTGCATCTTTGAGATTACAGAGGTGAGCAAAACTACTCTCTGTTCCACCTCTCATATTCACCCTTCATTACTGGAGAAGTCAATGATTGTCAGATGTGTCTATCGGCTCTTTGGTTTCTGCTTAACATGTGTTGGGCACTCAGTGGCAGTCACACCCCAACAGAGCCACCACCCTCTCCCTCCCCACATCCTGCTCTTTCCCTTCTCTTGAAGTCTGTGATGTCAGCACTCTGCCTGGACCAGCACTAATGCATCAAGGCCTTGGGGGGACAAGGGGTTACCTCGCTGACCTAAGTCCCTCTCCTGTATAAATTTCCAGAAAATTTCCAGAAAAATGATGCCATCTTTCCCACTAAAAGGTTTTAGGTCAGAATATATTGGAATGACATTCGTTTTTCATTTCTTATCCACGTGCCCAGTTTTGAAATTGTTCCACTTTAAAAATATTTTTATTTTGCTATTTTGGTTTTTACTTTTTGGACAGCATTCATTTCTTTCAAAAGAAGGAAGCCAAAAAGCAATGCTATACATGTCAGATGGAGGGAATCTGCTAAGTGTCATTGAGATAAAAGACAACGGCCTATATTCTGCAGCTGTTATGCATAGGCACGCCATCCTTAAGAATAGGGTTAGGGTAAGAGTAAATTATTCTTGAGAAATAGCTTGTGCAAACATTGAAATCTCTAAATAGTGTCTAATAAAAATTAAACAGGCTTCTTTTCTATTGCATTTATGTGTAAATGCGTGTCTTGCCACTTAACATTACCTCAAGAAGTAACCTTGTCATATCTTGCCAACTGAACAGTATTATAGCTTGTCAAAGTGGATGGCACAGCTCTGCAGCAAGTTTCTCTTGCAAATGAAAATCATACTGGTTGAGAAACAGAGTGAAGCATTGTGTGCATTCTTAATTAGGATAACACCTAAGCCTAGGGAGATGAATCAAGAGAATCGTGTTCTAAAGATACCTATAAAACTAAAGTGATCTAAAAAGTTATTACTCTAACTCCTCATGTGAAATGGGCTTAAGGTGAAGAATTCAAATGGTCTTTAGCCATCTGAAAAAAATATACTTTTAATCATTTGTATTCCTCCAAATGCTGGCATGACTAAGGTCACGTTAGGTAACAAGAATCCCAATGCAATGTAAATACAGTCTTCTAAGTGCAATGATTAAGTACAACATATAAGGAATACTGTGAAAATACGGAAAAGATTTTGAAATATTTGCATATTTGATGTCAAATATGCTTTCTTCCATTGGCTTTGCCTGAGGAGATGCCTTGACTAAGACGAAGGGATAGGAGCAGAGGGTAGAATAGGTGTGGAGGGAAATCTATGGTCAGAGCAGAGCAGGGAAGAGAGAAATACATCAGACCCCAGGAGCGCTGCATGTACAGGGTTGGTCAGTTCTGGCAATGTTGGGGGGATGGGGTAAGCCTTCTCCAAAGAGGACTGGTGGGCTTTGTATCTGGTCCTATTTTTACTATAAAGTTATTATGCCTTATCTGGGAAAAACTCATCTAATCTCTTTGCTATTGGGGGAGCGAGGTGGTTATATAGAAAGTAAAAAGCGTACTGGGAAGCTACTGACCTGTTTTATTTTATCTCTCTCCCTCATCCCCAATTTCACATTCTACCTTGAATGAATGTTCCCAAGGTTACAACCCAGCAACCATCACATGATTCTAAAAAAAGGAATTTTTCCTCCATGCCCTGCCAAAGTGGGGGCAGCTCCATCTGACTAGTGCAAGAGCAACAAAGGCTCAAACAGTCACAGCTGCTAGGGGTCTGCTCTTGCCTAGGGTCTGAAAGAAAGTCATTGGCTCATCTGGTTGTGGCTTTCCTGCTTTTAGTCTGCAGGGGCCATGTCTTGTTGTACAAATATGCTTCTTGCAAGAGGGGCTGATTATAGGTTCACATCTAGAGAGACAGAGTTCTAAGCAACAACGCAGAACTTCATCAATCTCTCTGAAATTGTCCCAGAGCCAAAAATAACCTCAGATATGCTTGGTGGACATACTTAAAAGTGGCTACATTAGAATAAAAGCTCCATGAAAGTAGGAACTTACTTACCTGAACTACTGTATTTTTGAGCCCTTGAGTGGGCATGGAGCCAGGATACTGTGTTCTGACATATTTATTAGACTGAGACATTAAATGTTAAGGATATTTATGTAAGCTGAAATTCTCATTCTGGCATGTTGACTTTTGAGTAAAATTTTCTGCCATGAGCAACCAGTCTCCTCTCTCCCTCCATCCTGCACAAAATGGCATTATTGTATATAAACACTTGCTATAATCAAACTCCATAATCCTGCAGACAGGATCATTTCCTGACCATCTTTGCCCTCTGTGCCATTTAAAGTGACCTGATCCATAAAGCACTGAGGGCACAGCCCTCACCTGGCTACAGCTCACCTGGCTCAGGCACTTTTCATGGACACTTCTGCTATAAAGTATTTGTTGGTGTTCCAAGTACTAATGAATGTTCTAAAAATGTCTGGAGCTCTCTCCATGATGTGGAGGGAAGGCTCGAAGAACATCTTTCATAAATATACTTCAAAATCAGTAATAAATAGCAAGTTTGTACTCAGCACATATAATTTAAGTACATTTTTAATATACTCAGAAATATACAGTTTTATTCCTATCACTCTAAATATTTAGAAATTGTGATAAAATCTTTATAGACATTAATTTTAAAATATGGAAATTATCTAAGTTTAAATTTCTATTTAGACTAACAAATCAAATTTGATCTTCTGCTGTCACTAGACTGGGGAAATCACGAATAGGATTAATCATTCTTTTCCCATAGTGTGCATGCCTGATTTCACATAAGCACAGCAAGTATAAGGTGAGCAAAATATTACTAGCAAATATCAAGTAACAATATGAGATCAAGAGAAGGAATAAAATATCTAACTGAATGATATAAGTTGAAAATAAATTAATTAATGCATCTATGGGTTTACAAATTTAAGACCCAACCTGGAACCAAGCATTTGCTAGGTGCTACATATAACACAGAGCATCAAAGAGATGTGGGTCCTGTCTGAGCTTAAAATCCAGGGGGGAAGACAGATATTAACCCAGTCCTTGCATACATATAAAATCTCAAAATGCAATGAGTACTCTGATGGAAAAGTATAGGTTGCTCAGACAACATGTAGCAGGGGAGCTGTTTCAGGCTGGGGAGATGCAGGGGGCTTTCCTGGGGCTACCAGGCCTGCACTGAAATCCGAAGGGTGAGGGAGGAAGGAGGTGTCAGGTGTAGCAGGTGGTTAGGGCCAGGAGAGCACAGCACAAAGGAAGCTTCATGGCAGGAGGGAGCCAGAGTTTTCCATGACCAGGAGGAGTTGGCTGGTGCAGCCTGAGCAGAATGAATGAAGCAGAAAAGTGGTTTATGGTGTAATTCAAAGGACGGTAGGTTATATGGGCCTCTGAGGCCATGATATAAATTTTGGTCTTTATTCTCAGAACAATGGGGAAACTTGAAAGATTTTTAAGAACAGGTGACTTGCCTTGTGAAAAAGACTTCTCAGAGGGCAACATGGAAAATGGACAAAAGTAGAAAATAGAATATGGGGATAAATTTCCCAAATTTAAGAGGCTTTTTTCCCTAATCCAAAAACCATAGTTTGGATTAGAGTGGAAATGCTGATGATACAAAGAAGAGAAGGACATGGGTTTAAGCAATATTTTGTAAGTAAAACTTACTTAATGGAATGCTGTAAGTTGAAAATAAATTAATTAATGCATCTGTGGGTTTACAAATTTAAGAAACAACCTAGAGTCAAGCATTTTGCTAGGTGCTACATATAAGGCAGAGATGTGGCTCCTGTTTACTCAGTCACAGAATATGGGGGACAGAGAAGGAGGTGCTAAGATACTTCAGAATGAAAAAGGCTAAAGAACTCTAAGTCATAGTGATGGGTTGAATTGTGTCCTCCCTAAAAAGAAGATATGCTGGGATCCTAATTCCTGCTACCTCAGAATGTAATCTCTTTTGAAGACAGGATCTTTACAGAAGTAATCATGTTAAAATGAGCTCATCATTATAGACCCTAATCCAAGATGACTGATTGAACATGGAGACAGAAAAGCAAGACAATGTGAAGAGGCAGAGGGGAAAAGACAGCTAGCCACAAGCTCAGGAGAGAAACCTGGAAAAGGTCCTTCTTTCATAGTCCTCACAGGGAATCAAACAAACCTTGTGATGAATCACACCTTGATCTTCAAGTTCTACCCTTCAGACTACATAGAAATAAATAAATTTCTTCCTTTAAGCCACTCAGGTTGTGGCGTTTTGCTTTGGCAACCCTCGCAATCTAATGCAAGCATAGATAGCTGAGGAGAAGTTCACAAAAAAACCCTGCAAGATTAGGAGATTGTGAACAGTCTATCTTTTATATATATATATATCTACTATACATACATCTTTCTCTGTAGATACTGTATATCATTACTCAATTCCTTTTCATGTTAATATCTAACAAAACAAAGGCGCATGAAACAAAAATTAAGAAATTCATATGGTATATGACCATTGACTATATTAGAAATTTAATTTCAGTAAATATTTCTACCAGGAGCAGTCAGGTTTCTCACTCCCTCCATCTTGTACATACACAAAATAACATCATTATACATAAATCCTTGCTGGAATCAAATCATAGAGTTCTATAGACATTAAAATTGCCTGAATATATTATTCAAAAATACATATATGCCATATCACTATTGGCTAAAACATAGACTTTATTCAGATTTCAAAGTATTTGCATTTAGTCATTGTCTCCTTAATTCCTTTTTATGATGTTTTCTTGGGATTTCCTTGTTCTACACAACCATGACAGTTTTGAAAATTACTAGTCAAATATTTTGTAGCATATCCTCAAGCTGGGTTTGCCTGAATTTCATCCCCCCACCCAAGATTGTGCTGGGTCATAGATTTGAGAACACCACACAGATCGGATGCCTGCTCCCCAAAGCCTATCAGGGTTACACGATGTCAAATGCTTTATCACTGATGACAATGTCCTTGATAACCTGACGAAAGGTTGTGTTTGCTAGATTTACAGCAAAGTTATTAATTTGTGCTCTCCAAATTCTGCTCTTTGGGAGTAACTATGGTCTAAATACATTCAAGGAAAGAGGAAATTTTACATTTTAATTTTAAAGACTAGAAGAAATTATTTTTTCTTATCACCTCTGCTTATTTATGTTCACTATTGGCCTGACCTACTCATCAACACTGCACTAAAAAAAACTAACAGAGAATAATCCAGCTGGCGACCAGAGCAAGTTTCTGTGTGCTAAGTGTTGCTTTTAGATTGCATGCAAATTGCTAATGACTAAAAGATGATGTAGAAATTGCAAGGCAGAATCTAAGAATCAACTGAAGATGCTAGATAAGTGAACGACAAAACTATTTGCATATATTGCCTTTGACTGAGCAGATAAAGGTTAGTTTATTTTCTCGATGACAGCACCCTCAAAATAAGGTGAGGGAATTTGTGGACTACCTTGTGACAGTCTTGGTTGGGCACCCCACAATGACTAAGGGAAATCGAGAGTGGTGGTGAAGAGCAAGATGGACCTGCTACGTGAGATGGGTGAGGAAGTGTCTACCAAGGTTCAGCTCTCACAAAGCTTTCACAGTAGCTGTGTCTTACCAAGAGGGATTTGTAGCAATCACTTTAACTGTGAAGGCACCCCCGTGGTCAGCACAGGATGGGTCCTTAAATATCACTCATTGCAAACATCTCATGGTGCAATCAGGGAACCAAGGTCTGAAAAACGAACTGCCTGCCATTCTCCAGTTTACAGGAAAATGCAGTAGCCCAAGAGAGACAAGAGTGAAATGCCGACTTTTCTCAAGTGTTTTTTTTTTTTCAACTAGCTCCTGATTCTTCTATTAGACCCTATTCTGAAGCCAAGGACAAGATCCAGAGTATTGTACTGCAGCTGGCCAGAAAACCCATATAAGCCCAGTGAACAAACGTCACGATGATGATGACACACCAAGGCTCCACTCTGACTTCCATGCTGACTGTATTTATACACATCACAGAACTCTTATGATGTGTCTCACAATCACAGAATTTACCTTTGATTTTGGTCAGAATTTATTTCAAGAATGTAGCCTCATCCTTTGGTCAAAACCTATATGACAAACTTAACTCAAAAATAAGAAGCACCATGAGAGACATTAAATAATCTAGTCAGAATATATTTTTTTTTTACTTTTTCCCAGTACTAACACTGTAAATAAGATTATCCATATAAGTTCTCATAAAGTCATTACATATTCTTCTCTTTTATATTTATTTTATGTCTGTTATTTTTCAACAGAGAATCACTAATGAAAGTCTGCTAACTCTTAAAATATCTACTTAAGCTCAGACAGTTCTTTCTACCTTTCCAAATGAAAATAGGAGTAACACAATAACTAACACCCATTAGGAACAAAAAATTCTGTTTAGATTATTTATTAAAAATTATGACAAATTACTGCCACATATTCCAGAACTTTGGGTACACATTCCTTTTAACAATATCAATTCATATTATCTTTTATTCTGGTGACTAGAATCATATTCTGAGCTCAAGATACTTCCTGAAGGTCTTCTTCTCCTCCTCTTGCCTGTTAATTCTTAGTTCTACTCTTCCTTCCCTTCCTCCTCCTTCATCATCTTCTCTGGCATCTTCCCCATCATCACCATCCCCACTATCCCTTTCCTCAATACATGAATGACCTGTGCAGAGCCTGGCATCTGAAGGACAGCACAAGGAGCTCTGGAGCAGTTGTCATAATACCCAATAAATTCTGATCCTTCAATGTGCTTTGAGGTTATCTTTAGATTTCCTTTTATCTTTTTAAAAGTTTATTCCTTCAGAAGCACATTCTTGAAAAGAACTGTTATGATAATTCTGGCAATTCTTAAAATCATATCTTACCTGTTGCCAAGGTAACAAGATATGGCACATATGAAAGAAATAGGGACCATTGATTATTTTCAAATTTTCACGTTGTATGTATGGTATACACTAATTAAAGCATGTAAGGATTTTGGCCCAAAGTCTAAGACTACTCAGATTTCTCCCCAGACACAGCAATATTTAGCAATCTTTAGAAGATCATTTTTCAGTACTCTGGCTTAAATCAATGTTTGCTGCTTCTACTTACTTTTCTACAGCTTGTTATATGATCTCAACAAGCTTTACCTAAGACCTTGCCCGCTTTTATTGGTTTTCCCTTTCAGCGATGTTGAGGTTTAACCACTCAATCCTGGATGTATTTATCATAGGGAACAACATCAACTCATAATATTGTAGAAAATACCAAAGGTTAGCATGGGTATCCAGAAGCCACAGGTAATCAAAGAAACGAACACACATGGATCTGACATTCAAATTATCTCAGTATATTGCCAATGGAAGAGGAACATATCAGAGATTCAAAGTTCTATCTTTTAATCCATCACAAAGTGACTGGAAACATTAAATGATATTCTATTTTATCATTTTGCAGAATTATAATACTATATAATTATTATGACTATAGCCCTCTATTTTAAGCATACATCAGAAATGAGACTCAATCATATTTACTGATATTTTGGAATGTGATAATTAGAAACATTTTCCTTTTAATAGTAAATTGCTGTAAACGTGATCCTCTGGATTCTGACTAGTCTAATGTGTTTATAACAAATAAATAGAATTATACAATTATTGTCATGATTGCTAGCATTTACTAATATATCATTACCAAACAACATTGTAGTGCATGCATAATTAAAAAAAAAAAAAGCTCATGTTTCTCCAACTTCAAAAAAAAATACAAAAGCAATAATTTGGGAAAAAAATTTTAAGAGGTTAATTCAAAGCAGTGTAAAATAGAAATTGTGTGTATTTACAGCATATTATCCCCACACAGATTGCAGAAGAAAATACAGATATTCATTAAAATAAAGTGATTAAAATTCTAATAAGTGACTAAAACAATGGAAAATCATACAAGGTGAGTGACACTCCATGTAATATAACTGACATATAACTGATATAGCTATGATTTAAAATCTTTTTCCATGTTTATTAAATAAGATGAAAAACCTGTACATCTGGGATTCCACAACAGAGAAGGTTACACTGGGTGGATATAATCCAAAAGTTCTCCCAATACATGGCACTGAGGGAACATTCCACAAGGACACGCTACCTTCCATGGAGATTCACTCGACATCAATACAAAGAGCTACTGAAGCAAGCAGGAAGAGACTCTACCCTGAACACTATCAACACTTTCCCCGAATAAGCAGAGTTGCCAGGGTTTCTTCCATTAGACATGCACAACTTTGAGTATTGCTTCAAGGGAACACCCTAATGTGAGCATTGAAAAAATCTGTGTGCCAGATGGAGGTGAGGAAAGGCACTGAATAAGAAGTAGCAAGAGCTGGTATAGAGAAACCCTCTTACCTTTGCTGTGTTCCCTACTTTAGGAGAAAAGAAAAGAAAAATCTGTTAATCTGTAAAGAATTTAGAGCAAAAACCCTATCTATACCTCAGTCATATGAAGTGGGCAGGGAGTAAAAAGAGCAATGAACTCAGAATTATAAGGGCTGTCAAGTTTTTGGTCTTGATTTGTCAACTAGTAGATCTGTTAAAAATGTGCAAATCCCATTACCTCTCTGTGCCTCAGTTGTCTCCTCTGGGAAATAAAGCAGCTTGAACCCTGCTCTCTAAGTTTGCCTTTGGTTCTATAAGCCTTTGATTCTAAAACGAAAGCATCACAAAAAGGTCTTCTAGGACAGCTATTATCTTTATTCATTTCATTCCCCCTGGAGCCCAAGAAATGCTGCTCATTGACACCTGCCAGATGAATGAACAGAGGAGCCAGACTCAAATCTTCCACAGCCATTTCACATCTTTTTTACATGTTTGGGATTCCTCCTTCCCTATCTCACTCCCACAACTCTTCTCATCTCTTTGTTTCCTAAAAGTGGAAGTCTAGAAAGCATCTATTAATTGATTCTTTAAATAGTCAGTGACTCTCACACAGCTTCCCCCTCCTAAATGAGTGCCTCACTGGCTGGCTTCGGGAGACAGACACATTTCCTCAGAAGACCTTGGGACTTCCTGATTGGAACACAGAATGTAGGCTCAGTTCTGTCTGCCTTTCTACCGCATTCACTGGGGGTCTCTTTCTGAGAGAGGAGCACAGATGTGACGTAGGTGTATACTCTGGTTACAACCTGCAACCAGTGGAACTTTAAGTGTTTGGCATTTCTTGAAGGCACCGAACTCCATTGAATCTCCTGTTCCATTCATGCTGCCTTGGAAGAAAAGGAGCTTCAAGCTGTGACCATGGAGAAATAAGCAGAACATTTAAAGCCAGAAGCTGCTCTCCTTGTCTGTAATTTTCTACTTTCCTTTTTTACTGTTAATGCCAGTAATTAGTGGAAGTATTTGTGTTCGAGTGAGACTGCTGTCCCTCCCTCTCCATTTTCAAGGTTGGCTTTGAGATCCTACAGTCTTCTCTATTTGTAGGTGGCAAGAACTACACCACAAGTTGCCACAGCTTAAAGGGAAAAGGAAGAATGAATAGGGAGGGGATCCAAAGCATGAATGAAAAACCTAACCAATAGGCTAAAATAAACTTGTTTTAACTAGGAAATATTTAATCAATATCACTGTTTCATGTTTTACCTAGATTTATTATTTCAGTTTCCATAAGTGTACATAGATTGTCTTTGAAAAAATGCTTTATTTGTCCCAAATGCTAATTCTCCTTATTATAAAAGGACATTCAAAGGCTGCTAAAAGTGAAATTTAGAGGAAATACTTGTAAGGGATATCACATGATCAAATATTAACTTAGACTCTAAGTAAGGTTTATTGATGTTGACCTTTGTTGAGTTGCCCCTATTCAGTCTTCATAACAATTTTATTTTATTTTCACAGCAAGACTATGATAGGGTATTATTTCTAAAATTTTACAGGTGATGAGCCTCACTAGACCTTGGTGGTGGGCTTGGTTTGTATACACATTTATTAAGGTGTGAAACTGTACTCCTGAAGCCTATTACGTGTTGGAAACCAAAGTTACCTCAACAATAAATAACAGAAAAGAGAGTTTATGTATACTTTTCAAAGCCCCTTTGCAGAATTAAAACTATCCATTCTGTGTGACTCTAAAGTCAGTGCTCTTTAGGACTATTTTACTTTGTGAATAGAGGCCTGTGGGATTTTCTGTGGGAGAGATTATGTGCACTGTGTGGTCACAAGATGAGAACACAAGGTGAGTAGTCATAAGAATGTGAGTTTCTATTTCCATGAGCATTCATTAGCCATTCTTTACTAGGTCGTCAGTTTCCTATCTGTGACATGGGCATCATTATTTTGCTTGCCCATCTTAGCCAGGTTGTCCTGAAGGCCATATTAGACAAATACACACTAGCACTTAGAAAAGTAGAAACTATAAAAATATAAAGGATCATTATTTCAATTAAAAAGAGATTAATTTATCTTCCAGCTTCTTAAATGATGGGTAAGGAGGCAAGTGTGAGCAGAACACAGACTTGAAGATATAAGAAGAAATGAGATAAGGCAGAGAGAAACAGAATCATCAGAGTGAAAATAAATGTGTATACAAGAGAAAGCCTGGAGGAAATTCAAGGCAGAGTCCACTTCACAGATCCAGAGGAAGCAGCCTCTCCAGGTCAGAAAAGCTCTGCTGGGGAGAAAGTTGAGACTCTCTAGACTTTAGTCTATATCCTAGGATACAAAAAAATATAAACCTGTTTTCTATCAAAATTTTGATAATAAGTATCGTATGTAAATGAAAAAGCAGAGAAAAACATGGGGTGGGGTTTGAAATAAGGCAGTCCACTTCTCATTCCTAGTAGGGTGGATTCATGTGTATCACTGGGATGTAATTTACTTACTGCTCTTGAACATTAACCTATAACTGCAGCCTCCATTTTTACACTCATTGACTTCTGAATCCCCTTAATGCAGACGCTATCCTCAGCAGAATATTTTCTTACCATTTCTTAGACTGTCTACCTAAAACTTTTACATTTTTTTGTTCCCTCAATGCTTATTTTCCCCTTCTTCAATGTCAAAACCTCTGAGCCAATCATATAAAAAAAATTGTACCCTTTGACACAATTTTTTGCTGTTAGATCTCTCTCACTTCTAACCTGTGTATCCTACTTACTTCTGTCTCTTTGGCTTCAGAAAGTGAATTCATCAGCAGAGTGCTTTATTATTTCTGTGTAGTATTCCGTCTGTCCATCCATCCATCCATCCATCCTTACCTCCTTTTATCATTTCCATATGACTTTAGTTTAGGTTGCATAGTGCCTTATTATAGCATGATTGACACACTTTTTTATTAGAACCCACTGTCTCTCACTTTTAGTCTTTTCATTGCACCATGTATATGCTGCCAGATTAATTTTTGTAAATGTTTTTGAAATTAAATCACTTTGCTAGTAAGTAGTACCTTCATTGACTCACTAGTCAGCCCCCACCAAGGCATGCCATTTTTTAATTTTTTTTTCATTACACCTCTATCAAATATGTTGTTCTCTAAAATAAAATTTTCCAGTGCCTCTCTACACCTGCCATTATGCCATCTATCTCATAATATGTCCTACCATTCTCTTTGTGTGTCTATAATCTTTTATTAACTTTAAGTTATGCCTCAAATAAATGCTGAATTGTTTTCATTGCTCTTCTATAACTAAAACCGTCACACATGTTCTACACACATCAAAATTAATGTGCAATGTACAAAAGTAAACTAGTGTTATTAAACAAGAGTAACATCCCAAAGAGTCCTCTAATGATGTAAATTCAGGTCCTCTGAGGCTCACCTTCTAGTTTGCTCTCAACTTGAGAAAACACACAGACATTTCATCATAATCTGAAGGTCAACCCACTCAGGTTCACAGACAAAAGTCCTATGTAAACAAGCTCAAATGCCTCATCTTATCTTCTTATCTATCGATCAAGCTGAGAATCCTTAAGCTGGTGCAGATGCTCCCTGTGGCCACCTCCAATGTCTACTGTTGCTAGCCTTGGCAGCTATATTCTCCCTTCCTTTCACCTGGTGAGAGAAGTGCTGGTGGTAGATCATAACCTCAAAGCAGCAGGAAGACAGTGTTGAGCTTCAACCTGCCTCCTTTGAGATGCAGCTACAGAGCCATTCACCAAGCAAGGCACCTGCTGTTGGACAGATGCCCAGTGCCGGGGAGTGCTCATCAGCACACGAGGCAGAGCTCTGCCAGAAATCAGTGAGGCTCCATGTTTGCATCCATAAGTTAAGTTGCAAATATAGCAGAAACAGGAACAGATATAGGACTAACCCTGCATGTGGTAGGGAGTGGTGTTAGGATGAGAAGAAAGACAAAGAAGGACATAGCTGACGATGGAGAGGATGGTCCCAGATACTAGGGTACAAATCTGAAACTATGGACTTGATTTCAGTCTCTTAGGAATCAAGTTTTTATCTGTTAAAAAAAAAGGAGATTATTCTATATGACCTTTAGGGTGATCTTCATTTCTTTCCACATTTATAAATCTAGGAAGGAAAGTACCAGAGAAAAGAAAGAAGTAGAGAGTGAATATAATGTCGGCCTGAATCAGGTAGCTTACCATCTATTCCTGACAATACAATACAACAATGCTGACAATCGTCTCCTATCTTTAAGAAATTAACCAGGAGCAATTGTACAAAGTTACCACTCTTTTTTCTTCTTCCTCTTTTCCTTCCTTTCTTATTTCATTCTGTTACTTTTCAACACCAGTCTCAGCTGTTAGCAAAATCTCACCAAGGCTCTATGGAAACAAACCCTGAGGGGCACATTTCTTTCTCACCAAAGCAGGGCGAGGTTATTTTGAAGGTGCACCAAAAATTTGGCACTGGCCAGAGTCAGTATCAACAGGAGAAGAGAAACATTAGTTGGGGCTTACTCTTCAACTTGGATCTAGCTCTTTACACGTTCTTCACTGTGTGATGTTCTGCAACCACTTTTGGCTGAATATGGCTAGTATTGGCTAAATAGTGGCTATGATGCCTTCAAATTATCAGTAAAACAAAGTAGCAGCCAGTCTGGCAGTGCTTGCCTAGTGTCTCCTGACTTCCTCTTTGCATTAGAAATATTCAAGAAGAGACAGATGATCCTGCAAAACCCCTGCACCTCAGAGACCTTCTGATCTCTTTCTCTAAATCAGAGGTCCTTAAGCCCAAACATGACACTGGTATAAAAAGAAAATCTTAACCTTGTTTCTTTAGCAAAATATTGCCTTCTCTCTCCCTTTCTAAGTTTTAAGCAGGGCCAGTATCTACTTAATTAAAGAATGTGCTTTGTAGAGAGGCCTTTCAGGGTGGCACTGAACTGAAGCAGAAATGCTAGGAGATATTTAAGTAGCTTTGTTAATTATGGTTGTATATAACGTGTGATTATTATTTAGGAGATAAGGACGATATCACCAGAATTATTCAAAGTTGCTAATCATTATGACCCCATTTCTGCCATGGATCCTTGCACACCCTCCACACCCTTCAGCATGCAAATTTTCTGTATTTCTAGATGAAAGAAGTGGGATATACTTGGATACACACATGCACACATCTCGCCCAAGCTGCAATGCACCTTCAGGTAGGGACCATAAGACTATGATGACCAGATTCTAAAGAAAATGTTTGAATAGTTTCTAGAAAAGAGAGTTTAGGTCAACTTGCAAACAAGTCTGGTCCCTTGGGACAAAGATAGGCCTACTGCCTTTCTTCCAATATTCCTTCACTATGCCTTTCCCCAACTTTCTTTGCATTACTCGACAAGCAGTAGGAAATTGCATGGTTAAAAGGAATTCATTTGTATTTTGGTAGTATTGGGCACCAAAATACCCAAATACACAGACAATTATTTGCCTTGCTAATTATATTATTTAGGGGTATAGGTTCACACCTCTTCAGATGTATGTCACCACACAACAGCTACCACCAAAGCATCCATAACCCTCCACCATAGTTCGCTGGGTCCCCTCCCCATTTTACTTCCTTTCCGAAATTTTCTATCTGGTAGCCTCAGTTCTGTTGTCAGATTTCTAGGGTTTGTTTTTGACTTAGTTTTGTCTATTTCTTTTCATTTTATTTCTATATGTTTCAAATATGAGTGAAATCATCTAGTATGATATTTTCCTTCTGACTTATTTTGCTCAGTATAATCCCCGCACCTTCATCCAAGTGATCTCAAATGCCAAGATTTCATCTTTTGTTATAGCTGAGTAGTATTCCATTGTGTATATATAACACATCTCACCTTGCTGTCCTTGGGCACTTAGGTTGTTTTCATAACTTAGCTATTGTAAATAATGCAGCATAGGAGTGCACTGTCTTTTCAAAATAGCACTTTCTGCATTTATTGGGTAGATATCTAGGAGTGGAGTTGCTGGATCACATGGTAGATGTGTCTTTAATATTTTGAGGCACCTCCACACTGTTTCCATAGTGGCTGGACCTGCCCACATCCCCCTAGCTGTGCAACACCACAATGAGATACCACCTCACGCCTTTGAAAATGGCCAGTGTCCTATAGACCAAAAATAACAAGTTTTGGTGAGAGTGTAAAAAAACTTTATTTTTGTTTTAATTTTTGTATAGAAGAAGTGGGGTGTAGGCCAGATGTGCGGGCGTGAGAAGATTTATCAGAGACAAAGTGGGGAATAAAACAGGCAGATCTGCTGAAATACACTGCTGTGAGACAGGAGATGTCTGCTGCACCACATGTGGGTTAGGTCCCTGGCTGGGAATTGAACTCAGGCAGCAGAGGTGATAGCACTGAGACTTAACCCCTAGGCCATTAGGGAGACCCAAGAAAACTTTAAAGTTAAAAAATATTTTAAAATCTCAGATGCCTTTTTTTCTTTTATAACTATTGATGAATAATTGTTAATGTAAGGAAAATACCACAGATACTAGATTGAGTTAATGAAGACAGTTGTATATTTAAAATTTTGTAGATGACCATGGTGTGGAGTTTACAGATGTAGAATTATAATGCTGAATGCCCAAAACTTATATAGTGTCATACCCAACTGGTACGTCAATAGAAATTCATTCTAAAAACTGTTTAAAGGGGATGTTCACAATTGGCATATTTCCTCTATACTTCCAAGAATTCCCAGCTCTTGTGTGCATAAATAAATAAATCTTAAAAAAAAAAAAGAATTCCTAAAAGGAGTAGACAAGGGAAGCCTATGGTGATAAAGTGAAGCTAGAAAATGTTTCTAAAGAGCTGAAATTAAGAAAATGCGTCTTTCCAAGGGTCCTGTCTTCTGGAAAATGTGTTGTTGAAGATGACCATAAAAACTGTTTTTTCTTTCCCTTCTTCAAACAGAAATTATACAGCTACACTAAACAGAAGGTTCCCAGGCTATCTGTGAACACAAAGATGTATACAAGGACCACCTCGGTTGAACAAAGCTAAAGAGTCAGAACAGGGGAGCTGGAGAGGCAGAATATAAGTAAATCTGCTGAGGAATGGGGAGAGAGATACTCATTTTCTACTTTAATAACAACAAATACCTGACATCAGAGACAGCTCTGTTCTGGGTTCTCTAAAACAGCCTTCTGCTTTTCCAATCCCCTCATTTCCCAGGCCCCTATATCAGCAAAAGACAGAATATGGTCTATGATCACCAGGCTATCAGAAAAACTGGCAAGTCAGGAAACTAGGTGGAGTGAAATGATGTGTTAATTCCAGTTGGCTGACAGATGAGGCTCAGCTTGCAGAATTGGGGAGGGGTGTGCTATACACATGATAGCTCTTTTCGACTGAAAGGTGTGTTTACAAGCCTGAAACTAGCACCTTTCAACCCTGGACCTCCTCCCAGTCCCACTTCTGGAGCTATGAGCAGGGGAAGCCCATATATTATCTCTCAGACATGCAAACTGACTGTTAAAGAGGTATGGCAGATTTATTTCTGTGGTGTGCAGCACAAACTCTACTGGCATCTGTCTTTCACTGCAAAAACTGAGTGTTCAGATGTTAAAGCTGCATCTTGCAGACTTTATGCTTGCTATTTAGAGATTATTTTTGTTGGAAGTATAGACTAAGTGGCATACTATTAAGATGATTTTGGGGGGGCCTCCCTGGTGGTGCAGTGGTTAAGCACTGCGCTGTGGAGCTGTTGACAGCGGCAACATGAGTTCGACGCCCAGCTGAGGAGATTCCCACATGGTGTGGCAGACGTCTCTTACCTCGTCCACTGCTCCCCTCAGAAGTGTATTTCCGTCAATCTGCCTGTCCTGCTTCCCACTCTGTCTCTGGTGAACCTTCTCGCTGCCCCACACCTCTGGCCCGTACCCCAGCTTGTATGCATAAATAAATAAATCTTTTTAAAAACTGATTTTTTGTATCAATTCACCACTAATAATCTCCTCTCCATCTTTAATGTCACATGACTCTATCGAGATGATTAAGCACCTAATATGAAGATTTAAGTCCTTCTTGTTCCTTAATCCCTCAAGAGAGATAAACTTTGGAGAGACGGTAATAAAAGAAAGGGGGAGGAGTGGCAATAATAATAGAGGAGACTAAGAATTCACAGTCCAAATGGCACATTATGGCAGAGTAGGACAATGGAGTAAGAAGTTGCAGAGCTTATAGATAAAATGCCTCATCTGTCACCTAACTAAAGGGTAGTGAGGTGTATTGCTTGGCAGGGAGCTCAGGGCTGCCAAATTTTAGGGGCAGACGATGCTGAATTTCTGTGATCCCATGGAGACCTTGTCAGAGTCTAAGACACAACTTACATTATGCAAAGCCACCCTATTATGGCGTGGGATGAACAGAAGGGAGAATTTAAGTTCATGATGGGCTCCAAACTCTTCTTCTGCCCTATTAGCCAAACAGCCCACGAGTCATCTTTCTTCCCTTCTGCCAAGAGAGCATCTTTGTTTTCTACCTCTCAAATCTCTACTCCATCAGCTTGGCTCTGATGAAAGTCCCTTGTGGTTCCATTTGCCATTTCTGTAAACCGTTTGCTTAGAAATCTATAAGAACTTTGCTCCTACATCAAGCCTCCTGTCCCTCAGACTGCTGGTGGCTTTCCTAACCTGACTCTGTAGCACTTTATTTCCCACAAGCCCTCATCTTCATTTCACCTCACCGACCAACCGCTGCCCCTCAGCTATACAGCCTCTCTCACTTCAGTGCCCACGGCATATCTGCTGCTTGCAACACATTCCCTTGCCCCCGCTCCAAGTCCTACATCCCCCTTCAGACTCAATTCAGTTTTACCCCTCTTTTGTGGATTCTTGATATCATTCTCTTTTCATATTATGATTTCCAGCAAGATCATTTAGGTCACAATTATATTATTTTCAATTTTTTGAGGGATCTTAATTATTTATATCTCATCTCATTCTAAAGAAAAACTGAGGTAATCATCTTTTCATGTCCTTGAGTTTCAAGTTTTAGTCTTTCTTTGCATTTATTTTTTCCAAAGGCCCAGAACAATGTCTATGTTACGTTCAAAGTCAAAGTCAGGGCTTGTGAAGGGTATAAGCTAGTTGACAAGGGACAGTCTCTTCCATGATAAAGTGATAAAGTTCTGGAGCCAAACCACATGACCCAGTGTTGACTCTGCCACCTTCAAAGCAACCCTTTGACAACATTGCTGTGCAGGTTAAATGAAATGCCACATGGAGCACATAAAAGAATGCCAGGCCCAGAGCAAGCACTCATTAAGTACTAGCTGTTTTTGTAGTTTCTGTCACTATTACCTTTATTGTTCTCATGTCCAAAAACAAATCTGGTCAGGATACGAATACATTCTAGATCTTTCTTCCATGACAGACTCATTTCTAATTCTTTCTCAGCTTTCTACTGCTGTTTCTGCTGATATACTTTTCACTACTTTGCATTTTATTACTTTCCATTTAGGGGATGTAGTTTCTACTGAACTACATTTAGTCAGATTTCCCCATCATTTTCCAGGTTAAGGAAAGGTGCTCTCTATTCTGAGGCAGGTGATTCAACAGGCTCCCGAGGGCCTGACTGAAGTGAAGATTCCTCAAAACAAATGCCTGCTGATTTGGCTTTCCAAGTCACTGATCCCTGGAGAGAGACATTCTAGAGGCAGACACAGGTATGCTGGGTGGTGACAATGGTTAGCAATGCCACCAATTAAAATGCTGGCATTTGGACGTATTTTTTTAAAAGTCAGAAGCAATATTCTATGTCTTTAGTCATTTCAAAAGCAACTATTATGTCACCTATCCCTCTGCTAGAAACACAAATTGCAGTTATTGCTTAGTCACCTTTTGGGGGTCCATTGTGAGAGTAAGTCTTAAGTGCCCTCCTGCCAGCCATCTTTTCAGTATCTGTCAACTGCAAGGCAGTGTTTAGCTGGTTAACCTGTTACCAAAGTGGACACTGGCTATTTCTCTCTATTTGGGCACCACTAAGTTCTGAAACATTAAATACCAGTCATTCAACTTCCGACACAGCCACAGCCGAGACTGCATATTATCATCTCCACTCTGTTGCCCACATATTTGTAATTTGTTCCTGCTCTATTTTCTTTTCTCTTCCCTTCCCACTCCAGTTTTTATTCTGTCAGACAAGTTTGGAAACATCCAGACCCGAGCCAGCCCTCCAGGAACACGTGAGCAGCAGGGCCATCTGGAGAGGCTGGCTCTCTCCTCTCTCATTGGCTCACACACACCCCTCCCTCTGCCCACACTTTACCCCCAGTGGATTGTGCTGAAGGCCTGAAACAATCCTGGCAAGGTCACACTGTTTGATTCTGCTGTCAGTTTAAATTACATCTCAGCTTTTATATCTAAATCAAAATACAAGAGAATAAAAAAAAGAGGGAGACAGAAAAGAGACATGGCAACATCCTACAGCAAGAAGAGAAATGACATTTCAATTGATTGATTGATCTGTTCCCTTGACAGATGCTCCCCCCTCCCACCCATCCCCAGTCATTATTTAACATGCACACACTCAAAGCCCACTCCAAGCCCAACGTGGAGGGAACATACACCTTCTGGAGGATAGGGGAACACAATACTTTCCCTAATGGAAAAATAAGAACATAATTTTAAGATGATCATACTTATTAAAATGCAGCATTATTAGCATAGTTGATGGTCTTCTCAGTGGGCACAAAAGGATATGAGTGGGAAACAAATGTTAGCCTCTGCTAACCCCACATCAAGCTTTACGTATGTGATAGCACATACAATCAAATAGCAGAGACAGGATTGCAGGTATAATAAGATGACAGCACAGGGAGAACAGACCCACAAACATCGAGGTTGACAGCCTAGACAGGCATTTGGATGTCATTGCCAAGGAGGTCCTTTAGAGTATTACATAAAAAGTTACATCAACTGATTAAAAAGACACAACAGTCCAAAGCTATTGCATTGCTAGACCACTATAATACTGCATTTCCCCCATCTTTCCAGTTGTTGGAAACTGGTGGTACAAATGGAATATTTTAATTTTATTTTATTTATATAATATTTATGTTATTGCAGTAACAGTTTTCAAAACTGTAAGGTATTTTGAGGAACAGGTTCACACCTCTTCATATGTATGCCGCCACATCACACCCACCACCAGAACCCACAGTCCTCCACCATAGTCACAAATGGAAGATTTTAAAGTAAGATCATGGACCAAATATCCAGTGGAGGGAAAGCCAGAACAAGAAAGTTTTTCTATGTGTCCTACATGTATAAGAGTTGGTTATCCAACTTAGACCCTGAGGAAGGTGGCCCAAGGAGATAGTCCAATTCTTCTGCCGTGTGCATAAGCTAGAGGGCATACACAGACTCATCACCTGGGGGATTTGGGGTTCCTTGTGAAAATACTGGATGTGTTTCATTATTGTAATTTCTAAATGTGATTACTTGTTCTTTAATAAAGCAAAATAAAACGTTTGTTCATTTATGTAAGAGACAAGCTATTCTTTTTTTTTTTTTTTTTTTTTTTTTTTTTTTTTTTTTTTTTTTTTTTTTAAGATTTATTTATTTATACATACAAGCTGGAGTACAGACCAGAGGTGTGGGGCGGTGAGAGGGTTCACCAGAGACAGAGCGGGGAGCAGAACAGGCAGATCAGAAATACACTGCTGAGGGGAGCAGTGGGCGAGGCAGGAGAGGTCTGCCGCACCACGTGGGACTCTCCCCGGCCCGGGGTCGAACTCGCATCTTGCTGCCGACAGCTCCACAGCGCAGCGCTTAACCGCTGCGCCACCAGGGAGGCCCGAGACAAGCTATTCTTAAAGTATGACCACAATGAAGTACAATTTTCTTAATTTTTATGGAGTATGTATAGATTCTATTATCTATATTTTGTTCAGTTTATTAATTTCCAAGACAGATTTTAAAATTGCATTCCACTACCAGTCTGTGTCTAAATTTTCACAAAGTTAAAGGCAAGAAATGGCTGATCTGCTGCCTGTGGCATTTCACCGTTGGCCCTCAATTTATAAACCACTGTTCAATGAAAGGAAAATTCTTTTTTGTTTTATAAGTGGGTTGATTTGGACTTGGAGACTTTAATTGTAGAGTGTCCACAAAGGGTCTATAATACATCTATCTGTCTGCTAGTCTTTTATAACTTCAAAACCTAGTGCAGACGTTATAAGAAAATTTGACAGAATTAGGGCCAAATATTGTAAAATACTACACAGGTATGAGATGATACAATATTTAAACCTGGTTTGAATTGATATTTTACAGATGGTACACATCATGAAAAAGACTACAGCTTTTCTTATTCATTCTGAAACTGTCCCACCTTGGAATTAGTAGTCCACCGTATTACAACTCTTTGAGTCTATGTTAGACAGGGAAATGTTTTTTCTTTAAGTCCTGGTCAGTAAACTGCATTTACATTGTTTATCCTGAAGTGGTTATTGGTTTATTCTGATCCAGCAGAGACAGACACTAGCAGTTCAAAAAGAAGGTCTACTTTGTGACCAGGAAATAAATATTAAAAAATAGTAGAATGATTTATAATTAATTAAAAGACAGGAGACCTAATTTCACTTCCACTCCACTACTATGTGATCATTAGTTGACATGTTTCTAAAATTCTCTGGGCCTCAGTTGTTTTTATTTTTTTTATTTTTTTTTGTATTATAAATATTTATTTATTTATTTATTTTTCTTTTTTTTTAATATATATTTTTATTGTTATTTATGTCTTTTACATTTTGCATTCCCCTAGGGTAGCCCACCACCAATTCACCCGTGATCCATCTCCATGGTCCCTTGTGTTCTTTTCTATTCCATTTTGTGCCCTTTCCCTTCCCTCCCTCCAGCTCCTTCC
>PVIJ01009907.1:0-63646 GCA_004024925.1 Scalopus aquaticus | reverse complement strand
TTGTTTTTGTTGAGTTGTGTGAGTTCCTTGTAAATTTTTGTTATTAGTCCTTTATCAGATGTATTGTGTGCAAAAATCTTTTCCCAGTTGGTAGGGTGTCTGTTAGTTTTGGTTAATGTCTCTTTTGCTGTACAGAAGCTTCTTATTTTGATGTAATCCCATCTGTTTATCTTGTCTTTCACTTCCTTCGCTTTGAGGGTTAGGGTTTGATCCTCTATTCTTGCCTTTATTTTTCTTGTGGTCTTCTCTTCCCAGAGTTCCATCACCCACATGGATGTTAACAAGTCCAACTTTGTGACTGTCTCTCCTCCTATAATTTTTATCGTACAGAGGAGGCAACCATTGAGATGTTGATGCCCCTCTCTCCAGCATATTTCTTATGGCTTTGGGGAATGACTTGTCCTCTGATTTGTCTTGTCAATATTCTATTCTCACAGAATACATTCGTTCTAGCATACCCTCTTCTCCAGTCTCTTTTTCCTTCTTCTCCTGTCCGACAGGACAACTCAGGCGTGTCCACTTCATCAGTGTTGGGCATGACTCTACCAAACCTTCTAAAAGCCATTCCAGCAATGAGTTTCCTCCATCCTTTAACAACTTTTCTAGGGTGTTTAAATCCCTTGTCTGAGGAGAGGTGTTCTTAAGTCAATGAATTCTTGCTTTTCTAGTCTTACATTCCATCCATTTCGAACAACCACCCTCCAAATCTAATCCCAGGAGTAGTTCCCTTGCTCCTGCCAATACATGCTAGGTAGTTATTGCAGTTCTTATGCTAAGTCTCTTTCTTTATTTGCCAGCCACAGCGTGTCCTCAGTTGTGGTATATAGGTGTTTAACCCTAACTAATGATTTATCAGGACAGGAAGTAGATGTAGCTCCTCAAGGTGTTCCCTGTATTTTTTTAAATTTTTTCATTGCTATTATTTCTTTTACATTATTGTGTATTCCCCATAGGTTTCCCACCACCAATTCACCCATGAACTGTCACCAGTCCCTTGTACTATTTTCTCCCCCATTTTGAGCCCTTATTCTCCCCCTCTCTCACTAAATGTCTCTCTTTTATTTGGTTGCCCTATATTCCTATTATAAGTGAAACCATTCGATATTTTCCTTTTTCCTTTTGGCTTATTTCTCTGAGCAGGATCCTTTCTAGCTCCATCCATGTTGCTGCGAATTGCATGTGTTTATCTTTTTTGATTGCTGAATTGTATTCCGTTGTGTATATGTACCACATCTTCTTGATCCAGTCATCTTTTTGGGGCATCTGGGTTGTTTCCATGTCTTAGGTATTGTGAACAGTGCTGTGGTAAACATGGGGGTGCATGTAGTCTTTTGGATTAATGTTTTTGTGTCCTTTGGGTAGATTCCCAAAAGTGGTATTGCCAGGTCGTATGGAAGCTCCATTTTTAGCAGTTTGAGGAACTGCCATACAGCTTTCCATAGTGGCTGGACCAGTTTGCATTCCCACCAGCAGTGTAAGAGAGTTCCTTTTTCTCCACATCCTTGCCAGCATTTGTTGTTACCTGTTTTTTTAATGTGCGCCATTCTCACTGACCTGAGGTGGTATCTCATTGTGGTTTTTATTTGCATTTCCCTGATTATAAGTGATGTTTAACATTTTTTTGTATATCTGTTGGCCATCTGCTTTTCTTCTTTGGAGAAGTGTCTTTTTTGCTCTTCTGCCCATTTTTTAACTGGATTGTTGATTTTGTTTTTGTTGAGTTTTGTGAGCTCCTTGTAGATTTTTGTTATCAGTCCTTTATCAGTTGTACTGTGTGCAAATATTTTCTCCCAATTAGTGGGGTTCTTTTTGTTTTGATTAATGTCTCTTTTGCTGTATAGAAGCTTTTGGGTTTGATGTAGTCCCAGCTGTTTTTCTTTGCCTTCACATCCTTCGCTTTTTGGGATGTGTCTTTAAAGATTTTGCTGAGATGTATGTCGTGTAGAGTTTTGCCTATATTTTCTTCTATAAATTTTATGGGTTCAGGTCTTACATTCAGGTCTTTTATCCATTTTGAGTTAGTTTTTGTGCATGGTGTGAGGTAGTAGTCTAACTTCATTTTTTTGCATGTAGTAGTCCAGTTTTACCAGCAACATTTATTGAACAGCTAACCTTGTTCCGTTGCATATTCTTTGCTCCTTTTTCAAAGATTAGTTATCCATAGATATGTGGATTTTTTTTCTGGGTTTTCTATTCAGTTCCATTGGTTTGTGCGTCTGTTTTTGTTCCAGTACCATGCTGGGTTTTTTTTTTAAGATTTATTTATTTATTTATTTATGCATACAAGCTGGGGTACAGGCCAGAGGCATGAGGTGGCGAGCGGGTTCACCAGAGACAGAGTGGGGAGCAGGACAGGCAGGTCGAGGGAAATACACTGCTGAGGGGAGCAGCGGGCGAGGCAGGAGAGGTCTGCCACACTACATGCTGTTTTAATTATTATGGCTTTGTAGTATAGTTTGAATCCAAGGCGTGTAATCCCTCCATTATCTTTCTTTTTAGTCAGGAGAGCTTTAGTTATTCAGGGTTTTTTGTGGTTCCATATGAATTTCATCAATATTTGTTCTATTTCTTTGAAGAATGTCATTGAAATTTTTATCAGAATAGCATTGAATCTGTAAATTGCTTCTGGTAGGATGGCCACTTTGATAATGTTAATTCTTCCAATCCATGAGCAGGGGATGTCTTTCCTTTTGTGTGTGTGTGTGTCCTCCTCTACTTCTCTTAATAGTGTCTTATAGTTTTCTTTGTATAAGTCCTTTACCTCTTTTGTTAGGTTTATTCCCAGGTATTTGATTTTTTTTTTGTTTCAATTTTGAAGGGGATGGTTCTTTTAATTTCTTCTTTATCAGACTGAGTGTTTGCATATAGGAAGGCTACTGATTTTTGTGCATTGATTTTGTATCCTGCTACTTTACTGAACTGGTCTATAATTTTGATTAGTTTTTCTATGGAGTTTTTAGGATTCTCAATGTATATTATCATATTGTCTGTAAATAGTGACAGTTTAATTTCTTCTTTCCTTATTTGGATTCCTTGTATGTCTTTCTCTTGTCTTATTGCTCTGATTAGGACTTCCAGTATTATATTGAAGAGCAATGGAGAAAGTGGACATCCTTGCCTTGTTCCTGATCTTAGGGGAAAGGCTTTCAGCTTCTCACCATTATGGATAATATTGGCTGTGGTTTTGTCATATATAGCTTTTATTATGTTAAGGTATGTTCCTTCTACCCAAGGATTTCAAGGGCCTTTATCATAAATGGATGTTGCACTTTGTCGAATGCTTTCTCAGCATCTGTTGATATGATCAGATGGTTTTAATTTTTCTTTTTGTTGATGTGTTGGATATGTTAACTGATTTTTGGATGTTGAACCATCCTTGTATCCTTGGAATAAATCCCACTTTGTCATGGTGTAGTATCTTTTGGATGCCTTGTTGGATCCTGTTGGCTAAGATTTTGTTGAATATTTTTGTCAGTGTTCATTAGAGAGATTGATCTGTAGTTTTTTTTCCTATGTGTTGTCTTTGGTTTTGGTATTAGTGTAATGTTGGCTTCGTAGAATGTATTTGGTAGTATTCCTTTCTTCTCGATTTTTTGAAAGAGTTTGTTTAAGATAGGGACTAGTTCGTTTTTAAATGTTTGGTAGAATCTGGTCCTGGACTTTTGTTTTGGGGGAGGGTTTTGATTACTGTTTCAATTTTGCTGCTTGTGATTAGCCTGTTTCGGTGTTCTATATCTTCTTTACCTAGTTTTGGGTGATTGTATAGTTCTAGGAACTTGTCCATTTCCTCTAAGTTGTTGAACTTGTTTCCATATAGCTGTTCATAATAATCTCTGATTATTCTTTTGATTTCTGCTGTGTATGTTGTAATTCCTTCTCTTTCATTTATGATCCTGTTTATTTGTGTTTTCTCCCGTTTTTTCTTTGTAAGCCTAGCTAGAGGTTTGTCTATTTTTTCAAAGACCCAGCTTTTGGTTTTGTTGATCTTCTGGATTGTTTTTTTGATTTCCATTTCATTTATTTCTGCTTTGGTTTTTATTATTTCCTTTCTTATACTGGCTTTTGGGTTGTTTTTCTTTTTGTTGTTGTTCATTTTCTAGTTCTTTGAGATGAGCGATTAGATTGTTTCTTTGAGTTGTTTCTCGTTTCTTAATGTGAGCCTATATTGCTATGTATTTCCCTCTTATTACTGCTTTGGCTGTGTCCCAAACATTCTGGAAGGTTGTGCCTTCTTTGTCATTCATTTCTACGTATTTTTTAATTTCTTCTATGATCTCCTCTATGTCTTCCAGCAGTGTTGGTTTCAATCTCCATGAAGTAAGAGGTTTCCTTTTTTTCGTTACATGGTTTATTTCAAGTTTGATGGCTTTATGATCAGAGAAGATAGTAGGTATGATTTTGATCTTAGTGTATCTGTTAAGGTTTGTTTTGTGACCTAGTATGTGATCAATACTGGGGTATGATCAGTATGCACTTGAGAAAAATGTGTATTCAGATTTTGGGGGTATGGTGCCCTATAGATATTTGTTAAGCCCATATGGTCTAGGTCCTTAGTTAAAGCTTTAGCGTCCATGTTTATTTTTTGTCTCATTGATCTGTTCATTGGTGAGAGTGGGGTATTGAAGTCTCCTACTATGTAGGTATTTTCTCTAATGTCTGTTTTCAAAGATGATAACTGTCTGATATATTTTGATGCTCCTTCATTTGGGGAGTATATGTTGATGAAGGTTATATCATCTTGCTGAATTTTCCCCTTTATCATCTGTGTCTCTTTTTACCTTTTTTAGTTTGAAGTCTATTTTATCGATATAGATATAGCTGTCCCTGCCTTCTTTTTGGTCTATTTGCTTGTAGGATTGTTTTCCAGTCTTACATTTTCAATCTGTGTTTATCTTTTGTAGCCAAATGTGTTCCCTGTAGACAGGAGAAGATTTGGTTCTGTTTTTTGATCCATCTTGCTACTCTGCCTTTTTATTGATGAGTTTAGTCCATTTACATTTAGAGTTAATATTGATACATTGGCATCTACATTTGCCATTTTGTTTGTATTTTTGTGGTTTTATTCCTTGTCTTATTCTGATCTTCTTTTTCATTCCTCTGTCATTTTGGCTTTAGGACTTCTTGTAGTATTTTTTTTTTGGAGTGGGGGTTTAGTCATGAAGGATTTCTGGAGTCTCTGTTTGTCTGGGAAGGTCCTTATCCTTTCTTCATAGAGGAAGGAGAGCTTTGCAGGGTTAAGTATTCTTGGTTGGCATTTGTTGTCTTGAAGTTTATTGAATATGTCCCTCCATTCTCTTCTTGCCCATAGTGTTTCATCAGAGAAATCTGATGTCAGCCTGATTAGTTTTCTTTTAAGTTATCTGTTTCCTCCCCCTTGTCAGCTTCAATATTTTTTCCTTATCCTGTACTTGTGTGAGTTTTACTATTATGTGCCTAGGTATAGTTCTTCTAACATCAAGATGGTCCCTGAATTAAGGAGAGATTTCTAAGCACCATCCAGCACCATAGAATTATCCTTTACTAAGAAAGGGGCCACCTCTGTAAGCCAAATGGGTCTAAAGAGATTACAGTCAATAGCCTCAGGGTACCATCCTGATATCCTTATTCCATGTTTCATTATCTGTGTTTTCCCACGAAATCCCTGACCTTTTCTTAATAAACCTGTCTTAGCTGATTATTCAGATGTCTCTGGAACTCTAATAATTATGTGTTTGGTATACCTCATAGCTCCATCTAACCTTCTATTGCAAGGGATGCAGACTTCTTGAGAACTACCGCAGAAATTCTCTGGCTCCCACACTTATTAATAAACCACTTCCTAACATTCTTTAATCTGCCAGTATCCTTCTGTATGCTAACTTCTGTAAGACAACTTGGGAGTAGCCAGCCAACTCCACTGGTTTTTTTGCACTGTTCCTTCTATATTTTTCAATAGACTGAATCATCATTCTTTACTCAGCACTCCTTTCCACCTGGACATTTTCTCAGGTCACCAGATTTTTAGCAATTGAGCCTCCATGTTGTGCCAGGGACTGTACTATATTCTCTAAACAGGAAAGTGTCCTTTTTTCCTGCTGATTGACAAGAAAGTTAGTCCCAAATTCTAATGGTAAGGCCTGTCTGCTAGGAAACAAATGCCAAGATAAGATTAAACATACCAGGATTTTATAGGAGCAGATGCCTGAAATACATTGAGAAGGGAGGTGGAGAAAGCTAAGAGAGCCATCAAACCATTATGAAATTCTAACCCTGAGTAGGAGAGAGGGAAGGAAGGTTAGATGGAAACTTCCCCCATGTCTGTGCAGCCTTAGGAAGGTTCAACAAAGTCTCCAGGAAATCCTTACACTAGAGGCAGCTTTCAAGGAGGTCATGGTCTCCCAAGAAGGGCTCTGCTCAGTATCTCTGCCACATTTAGTTATTGACTAGCAGCAGTCCATGGGAAGCGTGACTTCAGCACAAACAGAATGGTGGACTTCATCATACAGTGTAAAGGCCTTGGTCAGTTAGACTTCTTGTAGCAAAAGATCTGAAAGTCTGAAAGTTTGTAATTTGTTTACTGTGAGTTCTTCTTCATTGGAGTTCTTCTTCACTGATGCAATCCAGGATCCTCAAGTGTGGAAATGTTCCTATTGAGAAAGTTCTAGTTGCTTCTGCTGGAATCCTAAGTGCTTTATCAGATAAATAATCCTTTTGATGTTATTTTCTTGGTTTGGTTACCTTCCCCTTTTGAAAATTCTAATTCAAACTCCATGCACTCATATGTAGGCTTCCTTGTAGCTTCCTCAAACAACAAGGCATAATTTTTCCAAACTCTGCATAATTTTTCTAATTTCTGATGACAGTGGATATGACGGTTATTCATGGTTCCTAAATTTATGCAAGAACTAAGTTCAGATTTTATCTTAAAGTGAAGGATTAATTTTATTTTTTCATTTTTCATATTAATTTTCTTTTTTTTTTCTAAAGATTTATCTATTTATATATACAAGCTGGGGTACAGACCAGAGGCATGGGGCGGCAAGAGGGTTCACCAGAGACAGAGTAGGGAGCAGAACAGGCAGATCAGAAATACACTGCTGAGTGGAGTAGCGGGTGAGGCAGGAGAAGTCTGCCGCACCATGTGGGACTCTCCCCGGCGGGCGTCGAACTTGCATTGCGCGCTGCCGACAGCTCCACAGCGCAGCGCTCAACCGCTGCACCACCAGGGAGGCCCTGTATTAATTTTCAACATGAGTCAAAGCATTCAGCCAGCCACTGTGGCTGCTGCAGTGTCACCTCATCTCCCACAAGTGGCCTTTTTGGGGAACTTCTGAACACGGTGGACACTATCTGAGGTGAGACAGCTGGCCAATTGCAACCTTAGAAAGGCTTTCCTTTTCCCCAATCTCTTCTTTGTTAAATAAACCAAACCCTGTTGGTGTTGGAACCTGAGCCTGAATGGTCCTGCAGTTGTGTGCAAGGGTGAGAACCCACTAACAGTGCCCTGTCCCCTCTCGGATCACTGTCCCTTAGTACCATGTCAGCACTGTTGTAAGCACTCTTTTGGACTCTTTTTCTACTGGTCCTTGTGTGTGTGTTTTAGCACTGCTTCTGTACTGTTTTAATCTGCTAGTTTCATAATTATGAAAAAACTCACTAATCTTTTTATTTTATTAAGCTTTTTGATATTTTATTAATATTTAATATTTTTTAGTAATTTTTATTAAAATATTTTATTATTTTGGTCATAAAAATGAGCATTAACTGATTAAAGAGCAGCAGGAGTCTGGGGTGCTGCTCCCTGAGAATTTCTCTCTCCTTGAGAGAGAAAAAAAGTAGCATAGTTTTACATTCATTTTGTCTTTCTTTTCCCTATCTACATTCTTTGTATTTTTTTTCTTTGGTCAGTCAACCCACTCAGGTATCCACTCATCTTACCAGATGACTTTCCATTATGGTGTCTTTTCAAAGGCAATAAAAAAAAAAAAACTACCCGAATGTGTAAATAGTTTGAATTCACATGTTTGGGCAGGTTCAAGCAGGCACCAGAATCTCAATAAATATTCCAACAGTATCTACCTAGACTTCTTAAAAAAAATCTAGATGTGGAATGTTAAATTGAAACACATTCTTATTTGGACACCAGATCAAAACTTTCCACTTTAATGTGGACACAGCCCTACATTTACTAGGAAGCTGGAAGGAATGTCATTAAAGATCACAGCTGCTCTTGTGAATTTGCAGCTTCCAAATTGCATTTGATTTGACAGTACTTTTGAGCTTCCAGTATTCCGAAGGAGGAAATCCTAAACGGTTTCCAGATGTCCATGGAAAGAGACTTCCAATGGCTTGAGCTAAGAAATGGGTTAAACAATAATAGAATGTTATTCTTAAGATTCCTGCACCACAACCTCTTTACAGGTAAAATCAACCCTGAAGTAAAGTTACAACTCCCATGAACACACACACTGCACTGGACACACACAGCAAATATCTCAGCAATGTTCTCCTTATCGTTCGCAAAATAGTGCTCTGGGAATGATAAAGTGAGTGTGGAATGTGGGAGGAAGACTTCAAGGAGAAGACCCTCATCCCTCTACCCACCTACACTCTCCAATAGTTCTAAACCCTCACACTAATCTAGAAGAAACATAAGGTTTATCTTATGCTTGACTGTGGGCCATTACTTAACATTACAAATGCATGCGGAAGTGGGTCTGCTGGGAGGAAATCAAGCAAAAGCATTTGTGAGCTGAAGCTACATTGAAAACATATGATAACCTAGAGTATGATAACCTAGAGTTTCAGAGGCTTTACTAAGTCAGGAAGGAGGAAAGAAAACATGTTTCTCATTTCTAGATTTGCATCATCTGGAGTAACTGTGTACTTCTCCAATAAGCTTCCTCAGGTCTCAAACTCCAGCAAAAATGAATTAAAAGCAGGTTGCATGCATTCAGTCTTTCTATGCCCTATAAAAGTGAAGGTTATTGAAACTCTCTCTAAAACAAATTGAAGTCTTTAAACCATGTCTGCTCAGGAAAGAAGAGGTGGGGGAGAGAAGAGGTGGAGGAAATGGTTGCCTGACACAATTCCTGCCTCTCCCCTTTTATTCTGCCACCCATCTCTCAGCCAATGCAGCCAGTTCAAGGTGTTTCCCTATTAAAGTCGCTTGACCACCTTTAGTTCCTGTCCAGCCTGTCTGGTCCTAGAAGGAGGGTAGTCAGAGTGCAGATAAAGTTGCAGAGAGTGCTCACACGGTGCAGACCTTCCTGAAGTACACTGAGATGTATTACACCAATTCCTGCCTTCTTTACCAGGAATTATTACTCATTTCTGTATCAGATAGTCTGAACTAGAAAAAAAGCACCATAGTGGAAGATATTACCCACAATGTTTAGGAGCGGAGACAACAGGAAAGATGGTCATGAACAATGCCTATACAGGCAGATACTTGAATGTCCAAATGTAGTGCAGAAGCAATAAATGAAGTGAACTTGAATTTAATTCACACAAAGTTGGTATAATAAGACTGATGACGTGGATATGGAAAATAAAGATGATCAGTGTAAAAGAAATCAGTGTAAAGAAAAAATAAGGGCAAAAAAAGCCCTTTGTTGAAAGATTTCATACCGGCAAGGAACATGATTAATAAATGCAAGCGTCTCAATGGGGACAGTGTTTATATTCATGTTTTATTATTTTACTATAAAAATAGCACTCTTTAAGTTCATGTAAATGAGAAAATACATATAGGCACAGAAATTCCTGTATCTGTATGTAGTGTTCTAACACAATGATATATGTATACATACTCTACTGTGGACAAAGGACCCTATCAGCATTGTTCATCACAGTTAGCTCAAAGAATATTCTTAGGATGAATGAATTAGAAAGCTTTTTCTATGAATGTACATATGCAAAATGAAATTAGGCCAGACATACAATTTTACCTTTGATCAAAGACATATTTTTATGTCATTATGTTCATCAATAACATTTGCTGGTAGTATTTTATGGTGGTTCTTTGTGCCATAATTTATATAAGAGATTCCTTTTCCATTTGAGAGTACCAGCGGGAGGCCTTTTCTTTTTTCTTATTCTCCTTCATCAGGACTACTGCTCCTTCCTCTGTCCCTCTTTTTCCTTGAGTTCTAATAGAAGTATTCTTGGGCTTTTATGAGCATTATGGTTTCTGAAAGAACTTGTTAAAAATTCATATTCCTGAGCTCCAGTCCTAGAAATCTGAATTCATTTGACTGCAGCAAGTCATGGGAACCTGTATGTTTAAACAAGATCCCAGGTGATTCGTCTGTAGAAGGGTTGGGAGACCACAGTTGTGAGAATCATCATTTTGTCAAACTATAAAATATAGGAAGCAGATTTTCACTTCTCCTCAATATTTACACCCTCCACCCTCTGGAAGCCCTAACCCTATTTTGAGAGCAATATATAAAGGTTTGCTTCCTGTTCCCAGAGATCCAAAGTAAAGGACGTGGTGTTTATGGATTCTTCCTCATAAGATGGGCCCATATATGTTGTGGGCCAAAAACACTGAGGTCTTATCACTTACTTCTGTTGGTTCTGAAAACAATTAAGCATTTGAGACAAACCAGTGACATAAGAATCCCTTCTAGTGTCCTACAATAAAATCTTAACCAGACTTCAGTTTACAGGTGACTTTGAATGTGTATATAAATTCAGTTATTCCTTACCTCCAAAAGGTCAAATAGGTCAGAAAATGTGCTGGCATGTTCCTTGGTTTCTTTGTTGCTGTCCTTCTACCTTGCCTTACCTTCACCACTGCTGCTCACTCCCATCTGTCATATGGTGGTAGGAGGGAAGATGAACAGGGTCATTTTGGGATCTTTGAATTGCTTCTCTTCCACAGTCAGGCTTGGAATCCCATGACTTATTGAACGTCAATAGCAATAACCTGCCCTAGTGTTCTGTGACCAAGAAATTCCTGTCTTAGTTTTACCTCTTTCTAGCATGGGTGGGAACACATTGACAGTGGTAAATGAGGTCTGATTTCTATAAGAAGGATCACGGTGGATCTGGAATCATGTGCTAGGAGGACTAGGAGTGGACTGTAGCACCCCAGTGATTTGTATTTTTGCATTTTACAGTCCCTCGCCTCTTTTCCAGAAGTTAGCACAAATATGATTATGTGAGATGATTTTTAAAACCTTTCCAGAAAACTTGACTACATTTGCCATAAAATTCAAACACACGAACAGGATTGTCAAAGTGCCTTATGATCTAACCAGTGTTTTTATGTCTCCAGATTCACTTCTCACCTCTTCTCCCTCCAGCCCTTCCTCCATACCTGCACACATACTAGTAATCCCATTCCATTCATATCCTAGGAGTCACCATTCCCTTCTACCTCTGCACCTTTACCATACAAGTTTCCTCTCCTGGTACATTCTGGACCACTCTTGCCCTCTCTCCTCCTAAAGAATGTCTAATTACCTTTTATACTTCAGTTTATACATTATATCCCCTAAAATGCCTTCCTTTTTTCTTACCCCTCATAGTAGATTAAATAATGGCCAAAGATATCATGTTCTAATTCCAAGAATTTCCTTATTAGGAAAAAGAGTCTTTGCAGATGTAATTAAATTAAGAATCTTATGATGATAAGAGAAGATTACCCTGGGTTGTCCAGGAGGGCCCTACAATTCATCACAAGTGTCCTTTGTAAGAAAGAGGCAAAGGGAGATAACAAAGAGACACAGAGAGGAGACGGCCTTGTGAAGAGGAAAGCAGAGGCTAAAGTGAGACAGTCACAAACTCAGGATGCAAGGGCAGCCACCCGAAGTTGGAAGAGGCATGGAAGTGATTTTCATAGCATCCTCAGAGGGAGTGTGCCCTGCTAGATTTCTAACTACCAGACAGAGAAAAAATATGTTGTTTTAAACCATCAAGCTTATGGTAATTTGTTAAAAAAAAAATCAGCCTCGAGAAATCAAAACAGTTTCCTCTTCCTTTTTCTTCCATGATGCACCCATCATGGCACTTACACTTCAGTTACTATCACCTATTTGTTGTCTTTAGACTCCATGAGATTAGTGTTAGGAGCACTGTCTGTTCTGTTCCCCATTGTACTTTCAATACCTAGCATGGGGCCTTCATATAGTAGATGCACAATAAATATTTGTAGAATCAATAGGTGAGTAAATGGATAAGCAAGGTAAGATTTTTTTTTAATCTAGAGAGAGAAACTGGGGCACCTAATAATGATTACTCGAGACACTATTACTTAAAGAGAGGGACTGGAAGTTGTAAGGTCGAGTGATAGAAAAAGGCAATGAAGCATAGTTTTTTTCTTCTTTGAGGTCACACATCTTTGCTGAGATTTTTTATAGCCCCCTTATCGCTGGGGAGGGGCGGATTGAGTCTAACAGAAGTGAAAATGTATTGAATGTCTACTGTATTAGCCACTATGCCAGATGGTTAATGTATATTATCTTATTAATCCTCACAAATTCCTTGAATATTTATTGTTAACTTAGTTTTACAAAAGAACTATAGGGCTCCAAAAGGATGTAATTCACTCATGGACCTAGAGGATGGAATAAACAGTAAGGGTCTGGGGCGTATAACCAGACCACAGGGGTGAAACACAAGTAGGCTTGATTTCACCTAGAAATCAGCTTGTGGTATTAATAGCCAGAATTACTCAAATATGAAACAGTTTGCTTCAAAAAGCAGACAGTGTCACTGAGCATGTTCATGCAAAGGCAGGATGATCATTCATTAGAACACAAAACAATGCCTGAATTAGAAGTTTGGTGTGGATTGTTAGATGACCTCTAAGGGTCGTTCTAACCAGACTCTCTGTAGAGAAAACAAAACTCTGTAGACTGGAAAATCAAGGAATGCATAGTTTTTTTGAAGGTTTAATAAGCCCATGAATTTGTTCTTATAGGCCATAAGATCTAATAAGGATCAGCAACCCATAGGCCATGGGTCGGTGACAGAGATGGACTTGGCATGAGAACACAGTTTCTCTAAAGATCCTGCTCTCCCCAACTTTGGTCCAATAACCCACCTTCTCTTTCTGTCCCTTTTGTGAAACCTCTCCTGAGAATCAGTCCTCAGCATTAGCCCAACCTCCTCACCAGCTTCTAATACTAGACCGGGATCCAAAAGTTCAGAAAACCTCTTTGGAATGTTGTCTGTGCCTTGTGCAGCTTTTCCCAAAGTGTTTTTAGGCCAACTGGATAGTTCATGAAAAAGTCTTCCCTGGAGATGAGGTTTACTCCATAATGATTCCAAGAGCTCCTATGAATAATTCTATTCTGTTTTTTAATAAAATCTCTGAAAGTAACTTATTATCTTATTGTTTACCTCTTTCTCCCAAAAGCAGACCACAGAAAATAAAATCAGTAAATCAGAAGTTGAGTTGGGCTTCTGATCCCCAGTCTTATGGGACCTCTCCTTCCTTTCAGTATCCAGGGATACTTTGTGCTTCTCTTAGTACCCTTGTTTGTGTTCCTAAACTACCTTGTATTATTATTATTTATCTTCTAGTCATATTCTCCCTATGAGATCATAAGTTCCTTTGTAGTGGAGATACATTTCATTTTTATTCCTGGCAGCTCCTTCAACATTATATTGCAGAGCTAATCAATTGAACTGTTCAAAATTTTGTTGTTATTTTTAATTTATATTATATGGCTCTGATATAGCCAAGAATTTCTTGGCTATAGAGTAAGTAGTACATTCTGAATATAAAGTAGTACATTCAATGTGATGGGCCTCTCAGTTTGGAAATATTAACAATTTATTATATGCAGAAATCATCATAACTAAAATACTAAGGATTTTCTTTGGTTTTCAATTTGTACTTTTTCTCCAGACATGCTAACATGTTTATTGATTATTGCTTAAGTTTTAATTTTATTTTCTAAATTAACACAAGACAAAATCTACTTTTTAAAAAGTGTGTTTTTTCTATGAATTTTTACACATATACAGATATATACAACCACCATTACAAAAATGCGCCATTACATCAAAACACACAACAATTCCATCATCCAGAAAACTCCCTCATACTGTCCTTTGGTAGCCAGGCCTTCTGTCTAGCCCTAACTCTGGTAACTATCTGCTCATCGCTCAGGCTTCATCTTTGGAGAATGCCAACTAGATGGCATTAAATGTAACAATTTGCAGCGACATGGATGGAATTAGAGGGGATCATACTCAGTGAAATAAGCCAGAAAGAAAGAGAAAAATATCGAATGGTTTCACTTATAACAGGACTATAGGGAGGCCGGGTGGGAGAGAGACAATCAGTGGGGGAGGAAGGGGGGAGGAAGGAGCCGGAGGGAGGGAAGGGAAAGGGCACAAAATGGAATAGAAAAGAACACAAGGGACCATGGAGATGGATCACGGGTGAATTGGTGGTGGGCTACCCAAGGGGAATGCAAAATGTAAAAGATATAAATAACAATAAAAATATATATTATATATAAAAAAAAATGTTACGTAACCTTTTAAGACCGCCTCTTTCAATTACTGTTTTGTTTTTGAGATTCATGCAAGTCGTTGTGTGGGTCAGTAATTTGCTTCTCTTTATTTCTAAGTAGTATTCCATTGGCAGGATGTGCCATAATTTATCCACTCATTCATAAGTGGACATTTAAGATGTTTCTGTTTTTGTTGATTATGGATAGATCTGTTATGAACACATATGTACATATTTTTGTGTGAATGTCAGTTTTCATTTCTCTCAGGTAAATAACTCAGGAGTGAGATTGCTGGATCATAGGGAAAGTATATATTTAACTTCATAAGAAACTGTCAAACTGGCTGCACGGTTTGGTTTTCTCATCAACAATGTATGCGAGTTCTAGTTACTTTGCATCTTCACCAGCACATGGTATCATTAGTATCTTTTATTTTAGTCATTCTAATAGATGCATAATAATACCTTATTGTTATTTAGTTTTTAATAACATTCATAAATTGGGTGATTCTGTTAGTTAGGGAGAGGGATTATCTAGCAGATATGATCCCAGAGCCACATTTTATTTACTATATCTGATACCCGAAGTATATAACGTAGTAGCTACTTTATAAGATATTCCAAGGTTAAGCTCAGAATTCTATTATTATTTTTTCAAACTACATTTGAACTTTCATTAATGGTATATACTAATAGAGCAACTGAGTGGTCCAATTGAACCTACACAGAAATCATGAATGGATATAATAGAAAATGCAAAACCCCAGCACAGAGAAAAGGTAAAATGGTACAGTGAGGAAGACACAAGTCACCCTTCTGTGGCATTTAAAGATTGAGCTCTTCTCCCAGGCCCTAACTCCCTACTCGCCAGCAACATTTTAACATAATTTGTCCCTTTAACATTTTGTCCCTCAAAATGTTATTTCCCCCTATCTTAAAATGATTGGTACTATCTTGTTTTTCAGATTTCTACTTAAATATATCTCCATCCATGATGTCAATGGCCATCCTAATGTAGCCCCATAAGTCACTCCCTATTTTCATCATGGTGTTAATCGTTATCTGACATGATCTTACTTATTTATGATGTTTCTTTTTATCAATGCAATAGTTCCAGTGCCGAGAATGATGTTTCATATGTGGTGAGCACTCAGTAAATGTGTGTTGATTAAGTGGATGACTAAATGGATAAACATACTTGTAAGAATGTTTCTTCTTGCAGAGATTCCCAGGGGCTGTGTTACTCATGGTAATTTAAACCTAAGTCCTGCCGGTAACTTAATCTTCACATCTTTGTGGCAATGGTGGAACAGTAAACACTGGAATCATTTCAAGGCCTAAGAAATTTTCAGTCTCCCGAGATGAAGACACAAACATACATTTGGTACAGACCCATCTGTCGTTCTGGGAAAAATCGTTGGAGTAGCTTTTCATTTATAGAACAAAGACCCTAATCTAATCATAACTACCCATGTCTGAGACAACCTCACACCAAGAAAGCAACTGCTCTTCTCAGAATGTAAAAGGTCATCTGTAGGGTGGGCAGCCCATGCTTCCTTTGAAGAAATGTTTCTTTTCTAAGAATGAGCTTGGATAGTGCTGGGCCTGCACATTTGCTTTGGTTCCCATGGAACAGGGTTTGAAGAGAAGAGTGCTGAAACTCAGTTGCTGGTACCTTGAAAATGCATGATGTACAGGCTTGTTTCACTTTATGTAAAAGTAAACTGGCCTGGGTTTGGTGGCACACAATCGGGACTCTATCATTACAACCCAACTTGTGGTGCTATTAAAGTCTAAGAGACCAGGCTTTGGAAAAGTTTTAAATAAGTAAATAACCAAGCAAGCAAGCTGCTCTTAACTCAGGAATCACAACAGGAAATCCATACTTACCCACATGCATTTATTTCTGTATGTGTGTTGTCAGGACCAATACTCACTTAATATGTTGTTTTGTGATTTTTCTGTAGTTAATCCTGTGGGTAAGGTGACCTCCTCTAGAAATAAGACAATTTTGGAAATAAAAAGAGCACTGGGAGACTGGATATTAGTTATGGATATTAGAAAGAGTTAAAAGGAACTCAGTCACACTATCTTGAAACTAAACCATGAAAAAACACGGTTTCTCAGAATAAGTGTTAGTTTTTATAAACAATGCCAGCTCTTGCTACAATAGCATTATAAATTGTGATACTAACCCCTTCATTCTTGCAAAATAATTTGGTTCAGCCTTTTAGTCATGTGCTAAAAGGCATTTTTTGAGTATCTACTACATAACAGAGATCTTATAAGCACTAAGAAAACAGTGGTGAGCAAAATAGACATTATCCCTTCACTTGTGTTGCTCACAAGGCATTGGCCAAATACAGCAATCCAATCTGAAATCATGGAGAGTACAAGAAAATCATGGAAAGATTTAACAGAGCCATCATCATCTCTAGGGAGCAAAGGAGGTTCTCCTGAAGAATTATTCTTGAGCCAAGATCATAACAATGATAGGACTAAACTAAGCAAAGAGAATGGGGAAAACATTCGTGGCATAGGAAAAAGGAAGTACAAAAGCCATGAAGGAAAAGCCTTTAGGAAATTTTATTTCCTAAATTTACTTATTTCTAGAGGAAGTTACCCCTATCACAGGGTTGATTGCAGAAAATCACAATACAGCAATACATTTGAGAACTGGTAGGGAGGCTAGCAAAACTACAGAGATTCAGAGGTACCGAATAAGTGTGGAAATATGCAGGAGTCAAATCACACACTGTGGGTCATGTTAGGAAACTTTGCCTTTGTTCTGAGAATCTTGAAAAATTTTGAAGGTCTTTGAAATTATCATTCTTTTACAGAGTGGAGCTTCCATTGAAGAAGGCAGGTTGTAATTCAGGAGAAGCATTTAGTGGTGTACAGTCCTTAAGTTATGGTTCTCTCACCTCAAATCAACTCTTCTGTACATTATGATACTGAAGCTAGGAGTCTGAAAACTACATTTCTATTTTTGATGATTGGATCCATGTTAGTCTCTGTCAATAGAAGGTGCTTGAAGGAGACAGCAAGCTGAAGCAGGAAGCAGGGGCTTGCTTTTTCCTGTCTGGTCCACATCTGTGTGACTACCACTCTAGATCCACTTCTTAACCCCTGGCAGCAGCAGTTCCTTCCATTAGCATCAGCTGAATCCATTTGAAATTTTTTCCAAGACTTCTAGAAGCAACACATTGCCCCATCTCTACTCCCCAGAGCCACCATCAATAACCTCTGGAGACCTCTCCTCAGAGGTCTGGGTCTCAGACACACAAACATTCCCTTATAGAGTTCTAAGTTTTAGTAATTCTGACCTCTTCATCTTAACCCCCCTGTCCCATGGGTGGTAGTTGCAGTTGCTATCTCCAAAATACTAGAATTCTCTTTTCACTTTTTAATAACCTAGTTAAAATCGTTATGCCCAGTTAACAATTATTTATGTAAATTCTCTCTGTTAAAATAGTGTGGTTCCTATTCCCTGACTGGACTCTGGCAGGTACAGGTGGATGCATCAGCACCTCAGCAAACAGGGGGAGAGATGGCAGAGAAAATGGGAAACATAGCTTTGTAATCAGAAGTTTCTAATCCAATTTGATTGTTCCATAATTGATTTATTCTTTAAGATTATGAAGAGACAGGGGATTCCCTGGTGGCCTAGGGGTTAAGTCTCAGGGCTATCACAGCTATAGCCTGAGTTCAATCCCCAGGAGGGAGCTGGCCCATATATGGCACAGCAGACCTCGCCTGCCTCGCCTACTGGTCCTCTCAGCACTATATTTCAGTAGATCTGTGTGTTCTGCTCCCCTAATCTGTCTCTGGTGAATCCTCTTACCGTGCACACCTATAACCTACACCCCGATCTTCTACACAAAAATAAATAATTTTTTTTTTTAATTATGAGGAGGGCCTCCTTGGTGGCACAGTGTTAAGTGCTGCACTGTGGAGCTGTTGGCAGCAGCGAAGCGAGTTCCATGCCTGGCGGGGGAGATTCCCACATGACTGGGCAGACCTCTCCTGCCTCACCCACTGCTCCCCTCAGCCGTGTATTTCCGTCAATCTGCCTGTTCTGCTCCCCACTCTGTCTCTGGTAAACCCTCTCGCTGCCCCACGCCTCTGGCCTGTACCCTAGCTTGTATGCATAAATAAATAAAATCTTTTTAAAAAAAAAGATTATGAGGAGATTGACTAATTACCTTACAAACAGTAGGTAGGAACTTCATCCATAAAAGGTAACTAGTATTTATTGAATATATTTAAATGGGCTTTATAAACATTTAAAGGGCCTCAAGGGACATTTTTATAGTTTGTAATTCTACTATCTTGAAATACAATATAAACCTGTGTATGTTTAGAGAAATAGGTATATACAAAAATCAAACTCTTAAAAGGTATAATGGCCCAGTAACTGTGCTAAAATTACATGGGAATATTTTATAATATTAATTCAGCGTTTTATAAAACATCCTTTATGCCTAGAAGTAACTATGTGGCACAACATATTTTTCCCATTTGATAACAGATTTCCTCAGCAGAAATGAAATACACAGCTTTCATTTGATGTAGGGCGCACATTTAAATGTCTTAGGAGAATAAAAACCTTGAGATTTCATTTAAGTTATGAAAAAGCAGACTTATATTCCCAGTGCTATTTATAAAATAATGAAACTGCAGTACATCTATGAAAATGTTAATTAATCTTTAAAGACTATTGCTTTATTAAATTTTTGCACAATTTAATTTTTAAATTGCAATAATGTATTTTAATGTTTGTTTTACTGTACTAATCAAAACTATCAATTCACAGAATCACTACTGTCAACTGAGCCATTTTTTTCCTTAGAAAATGAGTCTCATCTTCTTACACTATAGTGTTTCAAGCCACATCATACTTTTTTTTTAATTGTTATTTTTATTTATGTCTTTTACATTACTGTATATTCCCCGTAGGTTTCCCACCACCAATTCACCTGTGTACCGTCACCACAGTCCCCTGTGCTCCCATCTCCCCTGTCTGAGCCCAGTCCTCCCCCCTCTCTCGCTGATTGTCGCTCTTGTATTTGGTTCCTCTATATTCCTATTATAAGTGAGACCATTCGATATTTTTCTTTCTCCTTTTGGCTTATTTCTCTGAGCATGATCCCTTCTAGTTCCATCCATGTTGCTGCGAATTGCATGTGTTTATCTGTTTTGAATGCTGAATGGTATTCCATTGTGTATATGTACCACATTTTCTTGATCCAGTCATCAATTTTTGGGCATCTGGGTTGTTTCCATATCTTTGCTATTGTAAATAGTGCTGCAATAAACATACAGGTGCATGTATCCTTTTGAAAAGGATAGTGTTAGTGTTTTTGTGTCCTTTGGGTATATTCCCAAAAGTGGTATTGCTGGGTCGTGTGGTAGCTCTACGTTTATTAGTTTGAGGAAATGCCATACGGCTTTCCATAGTGGTTGGACAGGTTTGCATTCCCACCAGCAGTGTAGAGGAGTTCCTTATTCTCCACATCCTCACCAGCATTTGTTGTTGCCTGTTTTTTTTTAAATGTATTTTTATTGTTTTTTATGTCTTTTACATTTTGTATTCCCCTTGGGTAGCCCACACCAATTCACCCATGATCCATCTCCATGGTCCCTTGTATTCTTTTCTATTCCATTTTGTGCCCTTATCCTCCCCTCCCCACCTGCTGAGTGTCTCTCTCCTATTTGGTTTCCTTATAGTCCTGTTATAAGTGAAACCATTCAATATTTTTCTTTTTCTTTCTGGCTTATTTTACTGAGTATGATCTCCTCTAATTCCATCCATGTCGCTGAAAATTGCATGTGTTTATCTTCTTTCCATGCTGAATAGTATTCCATTGTGTATACGTACCACATCTTCTTGATCTAATCGTCTGTTTTTGGACATCTGGGTTGCTTCCATACCTTTGCTATTGTGAACAGTGCCGCAATGAACATACAGGTGCATGTATCTTTTCGGATTAGTGTTTTTGTGTCTTTTGGGTAAATTCCCAAAAGTGGGATTGCTGGGTCGTGTGGAAGCTCCATGTTGAGCAGTTTGAGGAATCGCCATACAGCTTTCCATAGTGGTTAGACTAGTTCACATTCCCACCAGCAGTGTAGAAGAGTTCCTTTTTCTCCACATCCTTTCCAGCATTTGTTGTTGCCTGTATTTTTAATGTGTGCCATCCTCACAGGTGTGAGGTGGTATCTCATAGTGGTTTTGATTTGCATTTCCTTGATTATAAGTAATGTTGAGCATTTTTTCATGTATCTGTTGGCCATTTGCTTTTTTTCCTTTGGAGAAGTGCCTTTTGAGCTCTTCTGCCCATTTTTTGACTGGGTTATTGGCTTTGTTTTTGTTGAGTTGTGTGAGTTCCTTGTAAATTTTTGTTATCAGTCCTTTATCAGATGTATTGTGGGCAAAGATCTTTTCCCAGTTGGTAAGGTGTCTGTTAGTTTTGGTTAATGTCTCTTTTGCTGTACAGAAGCTTTTTATTTTGATGTAATCCCATCTGTTTATCTTGTCTTTCACTTCCTTCACTTTGAGGGATGTGTTTTTCAAGATTTTGCTGAGATGTATGTCGTGTAGAGTTTTGCCTATATTTTCTTCTATACATTTTATGGTTTCAGGTCTTACATCCAGGTCTTTTATCCATTTTGAGTTGACTTTTGTGCAGGGCGTGAGGTAGTAGTCTAGCTTCATTTTTTTGCATGTGGCTGTCCAGTTTTCCCAGCACCATTTATTGAATAGACTGTCCTTGTTGCCTGTTTTTTTAATGTGCGCCATTCTCACTGACCTGAGGTGGTATCTCATTGTGGTTTTGATTTGCGTTTCCCTGATTATAAGTGATATTGAACATTTTTTCATATAGCTGTTGGCCATTTGCTTTTCTTCTTTGGAGAAATGTCTTTTAAGCTCTTCTGCCCATTTTTTAACTGGATTGTTGACTTTGTTTTTGTTGAGTTGTGTGAGCTCCTTGTAGATTTTTGTTATCAGTCCTTTATCACTTGTATTGTGTGCAAAGATTTTCTCCCAATTAGTAGGGTGTCTGTTTGTTTTGATTATTGTCTCTTTTGCTGTACAGAAGCTTTTTAGTTTGATGTAGTCCCATCTGTTTATCTTTTCTTTGACTTCCTTTGCTTTGGGGGATGTGTCTTTAAAGAGATGTATGTCGTTTAGAGTTTTGCCTATATTTTCTTCTATAAATTTTATGGTTTCAGGTCTTACATCGAGGTCTTTTATCCATTTTGAGTTGGTTTTTGTGCATGGTGTGAGGTCTAGCTTCATTTTTTTGCTTGTAGCAGTCCAGTTTTCCCAGCACCATTTATTGAACAAGCTAACCTTGTTCCATTGTATATTCTTCACTCCTTCCTTTGTCAAAGATTAGTTGTCCATTTGTCCATAGGTATGTGGATTTATTTCTGAGTTTCCTATTCAGTTCCATTGGTCTGTGCTTCTGTTTTGGTTCCAATACCATGCTGTTTTAATTATTATGGCTTTGTGGTATAGTTTGAAATCTGGGCTTATAATCCCTCCCTTTTCTTTCTTTTTAGTCTGGGGAGCTTCGAGATTTTTTGTGGTTCCATATGAATTTCATCAATATTTGTTCTATTTCTTTGAAGAATGTCATTGATTTTTATCGGAATAGCATTAAGTCTGTAAATTGCTTTTGGTAGTATGGCCATTTTGATAATGTTAATTCTTATCAATAGATGCTGAGAAAGCATTCGACAAAGTGCAATATCCATTCATGATACAGGCCCTTGAAATCCTTGAGATAGAAGGAACATACCTCAATATAATAAAAGCCATATACAACAAACCCACCACCAATATTATTCTCGATGGTGAGAAGCTGAAAGCCTTTCCCCTAAGATCAGGAACAAGGCAATGATGTCCACTTTCTCCATTGCTCTTCAATATAATACTGGAAGTCCTAGCCAGAGCAATAAGACAAGAGAAAGACATACAAGGAATCCAAATAGGGAAAGAAGAAATTAAATTATCACTTTTCACAGACGATATGATAATATACATAGAGAATCCTAAAAACTCCATAGAAAAACTACTCAAAATTATAGACCAGTTCAGTAAAGTAGCAGGATACAAAATCAATGCACAAAAATCAGTAGCCTTCCGATATACAAACACTCAGAAAAAGAAGAAATCAAGAGAATCACCCCCTTCAAAATTGAAACAAAAAAAATCAAATACCCAGGAATAAACCTAACAAAAGATGTAAAGCACTTATACAAAGAAAACTTAAGACCCTATTAAGAGAAATAGAGGAGGACACACAAAAAAATGGAAAGACATCCCATGTTCATGGATTGGAAGAATAACATTCCCACATCATATTTTTTAATCAGCAGCCAATTTCTTTTTTTTTCTTTTTTTTTTATTTGTGTCTTTTACATTACTGTATATTCCCCGTAGGTTTCCCACCACCAATTCACCCGTGAACCGTCACCACAGTCACTGTGCTCCCCTCTCCCCCATTCTATGCAGCCAATTTCTATTGATTTTTCTTCTCAGTTTTTTCATACACACACCCTTCTATCAGTTTCCTCTCAAAATGCCCTGGTTGGCCTTTGTTATCTCCTACATGGACTTAATCTAACTAGGACTGCCAGCAAATAAAAATATAGACCACTCAATTAAATATGAATTTCAGATAAATTATAAACATTTCTTTAACGTTACTATGTCCCAAATATTTACCACATATTGCATAGCTATACTTTTTAAAAATGTGTAGCTTATTTGAAATTTAAATTTAACTGAGTGTCCTGTAATTAATCTGGCAATCCTATTCCTAACTTGTGTCTTTATCCTCTCCTTGTCTCAATCCACCCTTTACATATTTCTTCATATGCCTAAAGAAATACTTCTGGTTATATCACACCATCACTACTACCCTTTCCATGTTTTCAATTTTTCAGGCAAAGGAAGACATTGGTGATTTTAAAATGTATGCATCTTAGCCTAGCATTTAAGGTTATCACAATACCCTCTTAAAATGAAATTGTGACATTTTAACTTCATTGTTCTCAAGTGAGTTTATTCCATCCCTGATCACATAACTACATGTTTTCCTGTTTCTATATCTTGTCTACCTAGGCCAGTTTCTAAAATATCTTTTTCAACTTTAAAATTTCATATCAGGGTCTCCCTGGTAGCCTAGGGGTTAAGTGTCAGCACTATCACCACTAGTCCTGAGTTCGATCCCAGCTGGGGAGCTAACCCACATGGCTCAGCAGACCGCTCCTGTTTCATCTGCTGATCCCCTCAGCAGTATATTCGAGTGTATCCATCTGTTCTGCTCCCAACTCTGTCTCTGGTGAGTCCTCTCACCTCCCCTGAACCTCTGGCCTACACCAAAGTTCTTCTACACAATGATAACTTGACATGTGAGAAATCAATTAGAATTGTCTAGAATGGAAAAACTTAGAAACAAGCCATTTGTACCTATACATTAGTGAACTGAAAGCACCCCACCCAAAACTAAACTAGTTGCCTTTATACTATCTTTTATTCTTAATCTCTTCTTTCTATTTATACTGTAGAGCCATTTTTAAAATTCTGAAAGTTTGCCCTTTATTTCAAAACTTGTGTATTTGGCTTGAACTCATATTAAATACATAGTTGAACTTTCCAAGTATGGTGGGGAAAAATGAATAAATAAAATGATCTCATACAAACCAAATAAATTTTATAAGTTACACAAACCAAAAGAAAAAAAGTTATCAGAATCCCAGGGGTTTTTTTTTTTTTATTCCAATTCAGTGCAATATTAAGCATGGCAAATACTAACTTTATTTCTAATGGCCCTTTTTAAACACCAGTAATAATAGTGCTCACATTATACTTTTAACCCTTAATATCACCATATATGGTGATTTAACATGAGAAAAGAGATTGTCTTCTGAGAAATGATATAAAGCAATTTACAGCATATGAGTTCAGGGACTAAGATCACAGAGAGGTCAAGACAACCTCCCTCTCCATGCTCTCTAGTTTTACCCATTGCACATTTCCAAGTACTCTACATAGACATTTTTCAGCCTACTTCATTCTACAGTCCTCAAAAAAAATATCTTTCCAACACTTTGAAAACAGTTAAATTGCTTTCCCATTAAGAATACCAAATGCGAGTCATTATGGGATCCCCAGCCTCTTCGAAGAGCCCTGGGAGAGTGAAGCGTGGGGTTGGTTAGGGGTGCGATCTCTTACAAATGGGAAATGACTCTGCTTCTCACCAGGGTCATTCGGTCCCCATCATAATGAATGAATGAGCCAGCACCTTCCCCTTGTAGTGTTGCTGAGTGGGCCTCCAGGAAATGAAATTTCTCCACCAACACCAAACCCCAAACCAATAGAGGAGCAGTGTTTCTGGCCTTAATCATAACCTACTCAGCTCTGTGGAAACAAGACTGCTAGTTTGCAAAGAAGCCAGAAATAACACTTCCTCTACTGGGTCAGGCAAGAGCCGAGAGACACCTGGAGGGGTTAGTGGGTTCATGTCTCCCTATCTAGAACTACATCTTATTTACAAAGTATTTTGGAAGCTCATACCTTTGTTTGGGGAAGGAGTGCTGAGAAGAGAGCTCTAAGTTCCATTGTATCTATCACCATGTCTCCAGCACTAGAAACTGTGCCTGGCAAATAATAGCAACTCAAACACAGGTGCTGGAACTGGCTCCCACCTGCCCAGAAGAGCCGATTGATGTCGTCTCTTCCCAACTCCCCATTTAGTGACACCAGGTTGGCATGATGAATAACCATGGTGGGAGGATATACACCATGGAAATTTGCAAGTGACACAAATCCTCCTCCTCTCTTCCCTACAAAAATCTAGTTGTTAAACATTTTCTAGTCCAACACTGGACTCAATTAATGCTTGAATTCAATTCAGTCATTTTAATTCAATTCATAACATTTCAATTAATTGTTGGCATTTATAGAGAACTTATTGCATCTCAGGTATTTTTGTATAAGCTGTCTCACTAGATCATCACAGCATTAAAACATGGACATAATGGGCCTATGTGAGTGTGAAGTCTCTGTGATATCTGTAATATCCCTTCCAGTGCAAGTGATCACTGTCACTGGTTTTATTTTATGATGAAGAGATTGAGGCTCCATCTGATGAAGTAACATGTTTAAAGTTATCTGGCACTCCTGCAGTATATCCAGGACTTGAACCAGGGCTGGCTGAAATGAAAACCTCTGTGCTCTCTGTCACACAGAACTGCCTGATCATGGCAACCCCCAACTGGGCATAGAGCTGTACTAGTGAGAGAGACATTTTGCACAAAGAAAGCTAAGCTACTATCCATTTAGTTTCTGGAAGCTTATGGCTTTGCTCTTAGAACCAGGCAAACAGATTTCCTGCCCTCGTCCTACTCAGGGAGTCCCCATTCTTTTCAATGCCAGTATCATGAGTAGTGCTGTAATCAGCATTAAATAAATGAACTAGAAGGCTGCAAAGACTGAAAGATCTATATTATTCTGATGCAGACATTTTCCAAAGACCCACAGCATTGCACTTAATAACAGTATCACTATCTTTTCCTTGTGGAGATAGATACAAAATTTAACAGCACATTTGACTATAAACTGCAAAGAGCTAGTTCCCAGACCTGAAGAGGAAACTTCATGTGCATTAATTGGACAATGAGCAAATATATAAGTACCTCTTCTCTACCCATTGTTTTAAATCATCAACAAATTATGTGACGCCACATTCACTCAAGAATTTTTGTGATATGTTTTCAGTGAAATTGCCTCTATCGACAGGGATCCTGAAAAAAAAAATTTATTTTTTTTTTTAGGTCTTGGCATACGCAGTGCAGCCTTAGCGCTGTTGAATAGCTGCAACAGTGACTGACTGGTTGTTCTCCATAAGTACTTAATGATCAACCCTCAGCCAGAATCCTCACACCCTAGCCAATGAGTAGAAACAGCAACATGGGGCAGAGTTTGGGGCTTCTCCCCACCCCACTGCCTCTCTGCCTAGCATGGAGCCCACTTCAGGCCTCCCAGTTACCCTGTGTACCTTCCTCCATCAACTTCTGAGGAAGCTGACTGCCTATGTGAAAATGGAGTGCCGTGTCATATACAAGTCTCTCAATATTAGGACCTTCTCATGGTCCTGATGACTGGTCTTGACCGATAACTTCTGGGTGACTTTTCTCTAGAGCTTAATGCGAGGTTAGGTAACTAGAGTCTAATTTAATCCAAATATCAGAACATAGAACATGAGAGCCAGAATGACCTTAGAGAATCATTTGCTCCAAAGATCATGTATTGCATACAAAGTACAGATCGATTCCTCCCAGTGCAGATCCAAGAGTATGTGCTGGCATGGAGAGGAGGTACAGGAGCCACAGAGTATGGGAGTGAGAGTTCTGAGCTCTGGACTCAGCAGCCTGTGTTCAAAACTATAGCTCAGCTCTTCCAAAAGAAAAATAAGCATCATAATAATAGTTCCTAATTCATAAGCTGCAGTAAAAATTACATGGAAAATATGTTTAAGCTATATTATTAAATACTTTTTATTAAATACATTTAGCACAATGCCTAGAACCTAGAAAGCATTACTTACTACTATCTAAGACTGCCTCGCTGATCACGTAATGTTGACTTAACATTCTACCTAAGCCAGTGCATAGCAGAGTAAGGCCATTTAGCAGGCATCATTGGGGATCTGCCAAGTGCCAAGTACTATGCTGGTTTATGGGGGAATCTGCCTGGGACTGCAGACTCAGAGGGTAGGAGCTCCCTGATTTCAAACTGGAGGGCATGCCTACATGTTAAACACAGGTCCCTCCTCCTGTTCATCCAATCCTTAAACTCTTCAAAGAATAAGCAACTATAAATCAGAGACATACTGCAGGGGAGGGGGAGGAGAGGATTCAAAAAGAGTGCGAGAAGAGCACAAGGGACTATGGTGACTGTGGATGGATGAATCCGTGGCGGAAACCCGATGGGGACTACACTTGAGAAAAGAAAGCACACATCGTAAAATCAATCAATCAATTACTTAAGCAATTTTTTTTAGATTTATTTATTTTTGCATACAAGCTGGGATGCAGGCCAGAGGTGTGGGACGGTGAGAAGATTCACCAGAGACAGAGTGGGGAGCAGAACAGGCAGATAAATAGAAACACACTGCTGAGGGGAGCAGCGGGTGAGGCAGGAGAGGTCTGCTGTGCCATGTGGGAATCTCCCCAGCTGGGCATCGAACTGGAGCTGCAGCTGCTAACAGCTCCACAGTGCTATGCCACCAGGGAGGCCCTCAATCAATTTTTTTTTAAAAAGAATTAAACTCACTACAGTCTGAGGTCCACACTTGGCCTGTCCTTGCTCTTGCCAAAGTACAGGATTGACCAAATCAGGGAACACTCACCTACCCTTATCTGTGTTGTTATTTGTCTTTCCTTAAAATTCTCCCCTCTTGGAGTATTTGTCTGCTTGGGCTGTCATAATAAAATGCCACAGACTGGGTGACTTAAATAACAAAAGCTTATTTCCTCATAGTTTTAGAGGCTGGATGTCCAGGATCAAGGTGCCAGCAGAGTTGGTTTTAGGATTAGCCTTTCTTCCTGAGCTGTTGATCTCACATAGCCTATTCTCTGTGCATGTGTAGAATGGGGATGGGGGGAAGAAGGAGGGAGAGAGAGGGAAGGGGAGGGGGAGGAGGGGGAGGGGGAGGGAGAGAAGGGGAGAGAGAAAGAGTGAGAGAAGCACTGAAACACTCAGGTGTGTCTTCATTTTCTTATAAAGACACTAGTCCCATAAGGACCTCTTGTAAGAACACTGTCTCACAAGGATCCCACCCTTGTGACCTCATTTAACTTTAATTACCTCCTTAAAATTTCTCTCTCCAAATACAGTCACATTGGAAGTTAGAGCTTCAACATATGAATGAGGAGACACAATTAGGTCAATAACATTTGGCTTCCATAGTATCACTCTCTCATGGGTCTCTCCTATCTCTGACCACATCTCTGCAATTTTTATGCAGTCCTTTGCATTTCTTTTTCTCTAAATGCTTGAATTTCCCAAAGTTCCATTTTCTGACTTCTCTTCTCACACCTCAATACATATTCCTGAGCAATCTCACACACACAAACCCACACACCCATATGCACTCGTGCATGCATGGTTTTCACTATCAAATCCATGCAAATGATGACCAACTCCATATCTCAAGCTCAGATCTGTCTCCTAGTTCCATACTTGTATATTCAGCTTTCTGTCAGTCATCCTTTATGATGTCCCACAGAAACGTCAAGCCTCCTAAGACTGAGCATCTTTCTCCATCATCCTACTGCTACTTCTGGGTTTTCTGTCCTATCGTCTAAACTAGGCATCTAGAGTTGACTATAAATGTGTGGTATCCTTAATCCTTTCCTGTTCATGCACTGTACAATCCATGGAAGCAAGGATGACATCTTGCTAGCTGTCTCCTGTACTTCCAGCATTTACTATGGTGCCTGGTTTAAAGCTGGCACTCATTAACATTATGAATAAATAAGAAATTAGCCAGAAGTAGGCCCACAAAAATATAATCAATTGATTTTTGACAAAGGAGTAAAGATGATACAGTAAATATTGTCTTTTCAGCACATGATGCTAGAATAACTGGATATCCACGTGCAAAAAAAAAAAATCTAGACTCAGGTCTTACACCCTTCACAAAAATTATCTCTAATAGAACCATAGATCTAAAATTAAAACTCAAAACTATAAAAACTCCTAAAAGTTAACACAGGGGAAAATCTAGACAATCTTGAGTATGACAGATACTTTTTCAATACAGCACTGAAGGCACAATCCATGAAAGGAATAATTGATAAGCTGGACTTTATTCACATTAAAATTTTCTGTCCTGTAAAAAATACTGTCAGAAGAATGAGGAGATAAGCCACAGACTGGGAGAAAATTTTTTGAAAACACATCTGATCAAAGACTATCATCTAAAATATACAAAGAATTCTTAAAACTCAAAAATAAGAAAACAACCCAGTTAAAACGTTACTTAGACATACACCTCACCAAAGAAGATGGCAGATGGCAGGTAAGCATATGAAAAGATGTTCCACATCATATGTCATTAAGAAATGCAACAATGAGATACCACTGTATACCTATTGGAATGACCAAAATATAAAACAAGGACAACAGTAAGTGCTGATGAGTATGTGGCGCAACAGGAACTCTTACTGATTGTGTTGGGGAACAGAAGGGGACTGTCTCTTTGGAAGACACTTTAGCAGATTTTTATACTTACCATATGACCTAGCAACTGTACCCCTTGTTATTTACCCAGTGGGGTAGAAAAAAAGTACTTATTATATCATGAATTATTGTTGTACCTTTGGTGTTGTATCAAAAAAGTTACTATCATACTAAAGATTGTCTAGATTTTCTCCTGTGTTAACTCTTAGGGAGTTTTTATAGGTTTCAGTTTTAATTTTAGATCTGTGATACAATTCGAGATAATTTTTGTGAAGGGTGTAAGGTCCGAGTCCAGTAACTTGATCAGCAGCTATGGTTGTCAATAGAAAGGTGAAAATCAGGTGAGAATAATGCCCAATTCATTTGCTGCAACAATTGGACTGTGTAGAACTGTCTGAAATATCTATGTCAGCCTCAGCAGGGATAGGACAAGGAGGGTACTCTCTAAAGGGTAAAATGTCCAGTGTGACTCAGGAGGCTCTATTTCCTGGCTTCTTGCCTCTACTGCTACAACACACTCTCCTTTTCACCAATATATCACATGCTCTGCACTCTGAGAAACGCCTCTGTGTAAGAGTGAAATAAAATGAACTAGAAACCTCTGGTGTCAACGTGACACAGTACAAATCAAGTGAGAGGTGACACCTTTTTTAAATCTAATTAAAGTGGGTCATTGGCTCTAATTCTGATTTCTTATAAAACCCAAGGACATGCTGGTTAAATAGAGTTAAGAAAAACCTGATTATCCCCACAGAGGTTTTCAGGGCTGAAGCTCTCTGGTTTGGAAGTTTCTATAAACCTAAACCCTGTGCACAAATTAGAGATTGCATGAAAAGAAAATAAGCCATCCCAACCCAATAGCATAGCACACCTATAATGTAGCTTCTAAAAGGACAAAAGAGAAAGACTCCCTTAAAGAAGACATTTGAGCAAAGCTGAAATTTCCGAGTCCAGAAAACTTTTAAAATTATCAGTAATTTAATAATAATTCTCACGGTAACAAGGATTTTCAAAGGCAAACCATAAAGGAGTTAAGTATCTCATTGCAATCATGTTTATTATTGACAGTTTTGGTTTAGTTTTTAATAATCTGTGTATATCAAGGTCTCTATCCTCTTCCTGGAGGTGGCTGATAGAGTTCACAGCAGGAATGTCACTCCTTTTGGCTTCCTGCCACTTGAACAACCCCGCCTGTATTAGAAGTCTCCTTGCTTCTGAGACTTCATGAAAGGCAGAACCTCCCAGCTGAAAGCTGAAACACCAGCTACTACTGTTCCAAGCATCCCTTGCCAGTAGTTATAGCCACAGAATCCAGAATCCACCAATAAGAAGTACCCACTAGAGTTTGAACCAAGACGCTAGTGATACAAAGCAGTGACTCGGAGACCCTCTCTGGAGGTAGCAGCAGTTGCAGCAAGATGGTGTTTCCATGGCAGCAGTGGCTGCATGCTGTCCCCATCCTGTTCCTGGAGCAGAAGTGCTGCTGCATCAAGGACATAGGACAGCATCTGAGATGGGCAATGGCAATGGTGTCCTCACCAGAGCACTCTGGAGCATGATTACAGACATGTGCCCCGCTACTGTGGCCCCAAGTCTAATTCTCCAACTCCCTAGCAACCTTCAAACAACCAAGTATCATTTTAGTAAATGAGTTGAACTGGCTGAAGTCAGATTCTAAGAGTCTAAAGGGGAAATAAAGATTCTGAAAACTGAAGCTGGGCTGTTCCCAGCTCTGGGCTGTCTAGGACCAAAGTGAAAGCTGTTGTTTTCAGACCCACCACCAGAGTTGAACATCCTTGGGGAAATGGGAGGCTTTTCACCTCTCACACCACAGAGCTACGTGTTCAGTGAAGCATGAAAGAAAACCGATGAAGCAATGAACCGTGCTAATGCCGAATGTGGAAGTGTCAAAGCACAAGCAATTGGGCCCTGAACTGTGACACTTGGAAACCACAAACTGAAAATCTGTGATCCCTTGGGTCTTTCTCTCAGTCTGTTTTGAATAAGGTACCGTTTCTGTTAAGGTAACTCTAGAGGTATTCAAATAAGTGGTTCAGACTACTTTAAAAAAAATTAATTCAATGAAATATTAGCAAGGAGGTATCATATATAGAGTACCAAGCTGGACTTGTCAAGGAATCAGAAATGAATAAGTGGTACATTTCAACATCTATGTATTTACAAAAGTGCCACATTACATTCTCACAGAGTATTCTAATTCATTCCAAGTGTTATGTCCTTTTCATATTTCCTATCATAAATAGTTTTATAGGCAAGGCAACCTTAATTTAACTTTTTTAAGGTTTCCCAAAGTGCATAAAAATATTTATTAGCTTATATAGATAAAATATATCAATATACTCATATAATAAACTCCCAGACACTATGGAAAATCAAGTATTTGGACATAGAAAAAGCTCTATCTGTCCCATAGGTTGCAAACTTTCAAGAACAGAAAATTATAAGAGGTATCTGTTCTTTAAAAGATTTGTCTCTGAAATCAGGGGGAAAAACTTAATCTTCCGTATTCCTCAGCGAGTGCTCTGGAGTGACATTACAAACTCTGACGTATCTGTGTCAGTGCCATATAAAAGAGAAGTTATATTAGAATAACATTCTGATTTGCTAACATTCTAATGTATTAACACAACATCTTTGAGAATACAATCTGAAGTCAGATTTCATTGTGGTCTCTTTCCAAATTCAGCATACTTCCGGTAGTGGGACTGAGAATAAGGCTGCACTGCAGGCTCTCTGAGCGTGGTCGCTAGGCCTGGGGCACCAGGCGCGATGCTCACAGCAGGACCAGGCACAGTATGCTCACAGGACTGCCACAGCTCTCCCACAGCTCTGCAGTCCCCACCCCACTGAGAAATGCCAGTATCTTGTCCCATCAGGAAATCCTAGACAAGTTCTTTTGTCCCACAGAAACCTCAGGGTCCAGCTCAACTCCACTGACACTCACATACTCATGTTTGCTCTTACTCTGGGCCATCAAATCCCTCACACTCCCCACAGGGAGCCTCTGTATTTGGTGCCCCACTCTTTTTGAGCTTTGCTGCCCCTCATCTGTACATCCTTGGAACAGGTCAGTTTCTAGAAAGCACTCACTTTCCAAGTGCTGCCAAGCCCCAAACAGGAAGCTCCCACGGAAGAGTAACACATAAAAGCTCAACTCCACACCTCCAGTTTCTTTGTCCTGTGGTCTGGTCTCTGGGGTGACAGTGTAATCTGCCCATCAGGAAATCAGTCACCTACAGTGCACTTGCTTCACTAACCATTGCCCCACAACCAAGGTATTTTAGCAGAACTTTCAAAAAGTTTTTGTGTCATTAATAATATCTTTTCAAGGTTTCCATACCCAGTGTTCACTCAAATAGTTGCCCAACCCACACCCAAGATTGGGCATGATCCATATTGGACATTGTGGCTCAATAAGAATTATGTTTGATCTTTGGCACCCTGCAGACTCAAGAGATCATCAAGCTTAGAAAATCAGGCAAGGCCTCCTGCAGGAAGTGAGCTTTAAGCTGAGATCTAAAGAATGAAGACCAGTTACCATGATAAAGATCATTTCAAGCAGAGAGTGGTATCAGATGCAAAGCTTCTAGTGATGAAGAGCATGGTACTTTCCAGAAACTAAAAAGGACAGGTATGGCTGGATCAGAGAGAAGGTAATGGAGCTTAGCACAGAAACAGGTGGATGACAAAGACATGGAGACCCAAAGAAAAGAAAAGAAGCTTGATATGAGGTAGCCTTAGGAGAAATTTGTTTCCTATTTCTGCACAAAGCCCTCTTGAACTTCAGGCACAGGGAATAGAAAATAGGCAGTTTTCTCAACCAACCCATCCTTCTTTCCTGCCACCCTCATTTCTGTTAAAATTCAGAACACACGTATCCCCTCCAAACTGTCTTCCTAGTTTTCCTTTGCTACCCTGCCCTTCACAGCATTCCAGGCTCCCTTTGTCCCAAGCAGTGACCTTCTACCATGCCAGTTGTTGCTAAGAATAAAACATTGAGACAGTAGAAAGCAGAAATAGCTCCAATGTTTGGTTCCTCTTTTCCAGCAAATTGTGGGAAAATACAAATATCACAGGATTTTAAATGATGTTTTGGTCATTCACTATAAATGGGAAGGATTTTCTGGATTAGAAACACATTAACAATTGGAATTCAGACATCAGGGTCCTTCCCTGGTCATTTCTATATCTCAGGCAAAGTATCACCCCCACCACCATTCCAAACAGAAAAATGTCAAAAATCACAAAAATGTATATACCTAAAACAAAACAAAAAAAAGTGGAGAATGATCTTCATGGCCCAAAGGAAGCCTTGATTAGGCTTGAAAAGCCAAATCCTTTTGTCTAGAGGCATTGCAAATGCCACTCCTAAAATTGCAGTGAAGCACATTAAGCCATAGGTGGCGCAAGGTGACTGTTAAATAAATGCTCTCCTTCCAGATTACCTCACAGACTCAATCAGGTCTAACTCCACTGTCTCAAAACAAGAGAACCTCCAGTCCATCCCCCATCTTTACTGCACACACTGACTGGCTGTGTAGCTTCCATTTTTCTGTTGCAGTTGGATTATCATAGAGGAGGACTCAGATGTCACCATTCTTCAAGAACTCTTTCTGGTATTTTGATTCAATGCTGTATGAAAATTAGAGACTCATGTAGTTCATCCTACTCCCATCTTCAGTGGACCGATAGTAATCTGGTCTAAATACACTAATAAGGGCTCCAACTCTTCCTCACATCTGTCTTTGATCTCTGAACCTTCTCCATGTTTCCTATAACTGCCCTTGGTTTTAGTGCCAAGACCAGTCACAAACATCAATCTGTTCGCATGGTGACAATTAGAACTGAAGGGCTACTTCAGGTCGTTAATCTAAATCTTTATATCTGTTGGTTTCATGATAATAGATTATATAACCCTAACTTTGCATCACAATGATACAATGAGTATGGTAGTTATCTCCAATATGGAAATGAAAAACAAATTTAAGAGGCAAAATGCTTAGCATTTTCTAAGCTTGTGACATCAAAATATAAAGTTAGTCAAAGTGCAGTGGATTTTTCTAGTCATCTGTGTCTCTTTATGCTCTTTATATGTTTCCTTCTAGCTTTGTTCTTGTTTCTTTTTATTTTTTCCCCTAAAATTCCAGCGCTGCAGCGATGATCTATACTCAATGTGTGATTAACTGTTATAGTTTAGAGAATTTTCATTTCCTGAGTATAATCATAATTTCAATACTGCTAATGTTAACATGTGACCAGGAGGCACCCAGGGACCCTAAACTGTTAAGGAGTGCCCATTCTGAAAGGGTTTCAGATCCATATGCACAAAAGCAACAGAAGCAGATTCTTAATGTGAAGGATTTTTAATAGAGTTAGTGCACAAAGAGAGGAAAAAAAGGATATTCCTAAGAAAACTCTAAAAATTACCCAGCCCTTCATGAGCAAATGCCCAGCCAAAAAGGTTTGGCCCAAAGTGGGACCACTGAGGTCTCAAAGCTTATCACAGTCTAAGGTACCTTCTGGCAGGGTCCCACAAAAAAGGAGTTAGGCAGCTCCCAGAAAGCTGGGACAGAAGGACATTCCACATCAAGATAATGGCTGCCATTATCTCTGCCACAAACCATGAGCAACCTCTCCATGTGTCTCTTACCCACATGTTTCTTCCAAGTATCTCATCAAGTATCTACATACATGTTTCTCCTCCACATGACTCCACCAAGTTCCTAAATGCAAGTCAAAGCTGGAGAAGTAAGATAGCAGGCCTGCCTGCCTTCTATATTATATAGGTCCACCTGGCCACCCAGTTCTGCCCCTAGGTCCCGGTAACTCAGAAAGTCCTGTTCATGGCACACTGGGAATTGTAATCCAAGGTGGCTATATGTAAGTAGGGTGAGGAAAATGGCACCTCCCCTTCACCAGGTGTATCTGTAACACTAACACTACCTTCAAAGTAGCTCTCCCAGAATGTTGCACCTTTCTAAAGTACTTGCTTAAAGGTGTTATCTCAGGGTGAACATCACAGAAATCATATGAAATAAGTAAAATATAGTTATTAATTTCCAATTTACAGTTGAGGAAACTGAGACACAGAGAAGTTAAATCATTTCAATAAAGACCATACAGAACAAATATATAATAGAGCTGGGATCTGAGTATAAGCCCATCTGGCTTTAGAAGTTGTGTTTTTGTCCACTGTATTCACATGTATTTAGAACTATCAATGGTGCATGGAGTGAACTAAGTTCATCTTCCCTCTCCCTGTTAAGTTTGTCACATGTTGGCATGAGGGAGAGCCTAAGGGTGGAAATAACTCATGCCTGGACCCTCACAGTTTGGTCTTTACAAGTGCACATTGGTCAAGGGAATCTAGTATAGAATCAATAAAGCTGCCCACAAGTATTTGATGAGGCTTCCTAAGGGCAAAAGTGGGGAAATTTGGTAGAATTCTCATTACCAAGCAAGAATTTAGTTTAGAATTTATCACTGACTTGACCTCTTGTATTTGTTTCTGTCAGGGTGAAAAGGAAATTAACCCATACCCCTCTGGGTTTGTCTAAGCTATAATCAAATAAGCATTAGACAGATTGATAAGAGAAGAAAAGCTATACAGAAATTGAATAATAATACGTATACCTTTATATCTACATGGGAGAGACCGGGCATTACTGAGAAAGCCATATGACTTTAGACACCGTCTTAAGTAGCTTAGCTAAGATGAGAGAGGTTGGGGAAATAAAGGGGAAATTCAGCTAGAGAATTACTGGGAAAACGAAGGAATGCAGATTTCAGTTCTGACTTCTCCAGATGAACTGAGAGATTATGTTTTCCTTGGAGAGGCCCTTACAGAGAAGTTTGTATGTAGTTATTAAAAGCACCTTCCACCCAGCCTTTAGAGCCCCTCCCATGAAATAAACCTCTTGCCAAAGACATATTTTGAGGTGGTATATTTTTGCTCCCCTACATTTCCCATTTCTAAAATGGAGATAATTCCATCCATCTCACTTTAACACGTGCTGCACAGAGTTCCCTTAATGGAAGCAATGGGTGGCAACAACTTGCTGGGGTGTCACCTGTATCTAGAGTACGATGCCCTCTCTATCAGAATTTCCGTGTACAGTTTGAACATTTACAAGTTTGTGAAGTACTAAATAAAATACAAAATGTAAAGTGCATTTATTTGGTGGCTCCTCAAAAATTTAAATGTAGAATTAATTGCCAAATGATCCAGCAACTCCACCCCTAGATTATACCCAGAAGAGATGAAAGCAGGGATCAGATATTTGTATACCAATGTTCATGACAGTATTAGTCACATTAACCGAAGCTAGAAACAACCTAGTATGAACTCAACCTGCTTATGGACTCAGATAGGAGTACCCATGTGATTGTAAACTATGTAATAATATGTAAGTTCCCCTTACTGAGTAGGGCTTCTGGAAAGTTCATTAAAGGGTGGGAGAGGAAGATGCTGATTCATCTGGCCTACTCCCTTTTACCTTTGACTCTTTCCTTCCTCATCTGGCGTAGAACATAGGTGTGATAGCTAGAACTCCAGCAGCCGTACAGAAATCATGAGGATGGAAATCGGCTCTGGGTAAGCGGAGCAAAGAGACAGAGCCTAAGACACCTTATCATTGTAGCCATACCTTTTATGGAATGCCTATTGTTGGGGTTCAGATGACAGGTTCAGTGTGTTTGGTCTGAGATCCCTCTGAAAAAGAATTCAGCAGATGCTCCCATTCATCAGCACACAGCAAGTTTATTAAGAAAAAGAAAAAAAGAGACTCCTGCACAGACACAGTTGGGCAAAGACAAGAGCTGCATTTTTGAAAGTCCTAAGTTTAAGAAAAGAAATGCTTGCATAGACCCAGGCAGGCAGGAGAGCTGTGTTTTTTCAGAGCAAGGGGTGTTCTTTTATAGTGTTCTTTGATGAAATTATTGTGGAAATTATCACCTTGGGGTCAGATTGGGTTGGTTTTCTGTGACCTCTGACTGATCATCTCTTCTGATTCTACCTCAGATTCCATAGCCGGTTAATTTAGGATTCTTTAATCATCGCTCCCCACACCTCTGGTCTGTGTCCTTGTGAGACCTTCCATCCTAAATTTTTCTACTCTAAGTTTCTATCACTTATTCCTGGACTATACATTACATGAAAGAAACAAGAACCCATCTCTGATTTAAATCACTGTTTTTAAAGTCTCTGCTATCTGCTGCTGTACACAATTACTAATTGACTCAGCACTTTAACCCTATTGTTATTGTTGTTGTTACTGGTTTTATTACCAACACAAGCAGGCTTCATACACCTATTGATATTCACTTGAGGCCCGAGGATCTGGGAAAAGAGCTCTGCTGTCCCACTACCATGATGCCCTAATAAAAAATGGAGACATTAGTGTCTTTTCCCTTAGGCGGCCATGTTGATGGCTGTGGTTTTTTTTTAATTAGTTCAACTATGAAGAAATTTCTGCTCCACAGGGGAGAGAACTGGGAGGCATCTGGCATCTTTTCCCTGGCAAATTTAAAAGGAAACTGAAGGTTTCTCTAAACACATTTTACAAGTTAAGATCAGACAAACTGTCTAGGACAGACAGGCTGTCACGTCACCTGGGTGAGTCATGTGGACATCTCAGAGTTCTTTAACTTCCTCTACTTTATTGACCTTTTCTGAACATCACCCCACTCCAACAACTTCCTGATTCTGCCACACCCTCCAACTTAACAACAACAAGAATTGCTCCACCAGAACCTTCATATCTAACATTCCCTCCCCTCCTCTTCCCTGTTCCTTGCACTTCTGCTCTTTGACCTTCTTATATGGTCTATTTATGGGCGTGTACATTGGTTCAAGGAAATCCAGCCCTGTTCTATCATATTTTAGATACATATGCCCTTTGACTGAGCAGTTATATCCTGACAGAGAGAAAAAGAGAAAGAGAGAAAGAAACAGAGAGACAGGGAGAGAGAGAAATTCATTTCTGTTAACCAGTTATTACTCCCTGCCTTTTTTGGAAGACCATGGGTCCCTGTTTCCCCAGGCTGACTCCTCAGCCTGGACTCCCTAATCCATCTCAAGTTTATCATCTAAGACTCTGAACCACTAGTTCTCCCCATTCTTATTTCTTATTCTCTCACTTCAAATATGCTCCAATTTTTCTCATCCAAGAAAATAAGCAAAAACTTCCTCCCACCCTTCTGTCATATAAAGTTAACTCTTTCCTGTCCCACCTTTCTGACTTCATATTTGTTACCCACCAAAATCATATTTTCATTTCTACCATCTAATAAACTCCCTTAGCAGTGACTGCTGGCCTCATAATTACCAAATTGACTTTTTAAAAGTTATTTTCTACTGGAATCTCTTTCTATAGCACTTGACAGTATCTATTACCATCTCCCTCTATTAATTAATCCACCATGACTTATTGAGCATTCACTATAAATGTTGTACTGTTCCAGCCACAGGAATACAATGATTAAGACCATGCTGTGCCATGATTCCCCATGTAGCAGACCTGAGACTGGAATTCATTTAAGTGGCTTATATGGGAAGCAAAACCTAGGAGCACTGGGAGTGAGGAATTAGACAGAGAAGGGGGAAAGGCAATATAGGTTTATGAGCAGCAGAGGTAATTTGGTTCAGTCCCGCTTTGAATTTCTCAGAGATGACAATACAAGCTTCAGCACTGTCCGTGACAGGGGTTAAAGAAACTGGGGCATTCTGCTGCCACCTTTCACCAGTCAGTAGCTTCCTACCACCTCCAGTCTGCATCACAAGAGGGCCAGCATGCTAGAGAAACAGCAGAAAGAAAGTCACAGATGCTTGCAGTGAGAAGCTGCTGGTATCTATGGTAACAGAAGAGATGTCAAGGGCAACAGTAGAGTCTGCTCCAAAGACAGGAAAGGCTCCTATTCAGCAGCGCTTCCAGAGACACATATAAAATGCAAGCAAATAATGAACAATAACATTTCAGATAGGAACATATACTGTGAAGAAAATGAAACCATGTGGTTGATAACCATTGGGAATGGGTGTTGTGGGTTGAATTGTGTCCCCTCGTATGTTGGAGCCCTAAACCTAGCACCTTTTTGGAAATAGTCTTTAAAGATGTAATCTAGTTAAAATGAGATCATTAGGGTGAGCCCTGATCCATTATGACTGGGGCTTTCATAAAGAGGAAAAATCTATGCACAGAGACTCACATAGAGGAAAGACGAACTGGGGAGGCATAGGAAGAAGACTGCCATCTACAAGCCAAGGAGAAACACTTGAAACAGATTCACCCTCACAATCCTCAGAAGAAAAACCAACCCTCACAGCTTGATTTTTGTACTTCTAACCTCCCGAAGTGTGAGGCAATAATTTTTTGTTTTTATGTCACCCATTTGATGGTACTTTGTTATAGCAGCCCTAGCAAACCAATACTGTGGGTGGCTGCAAGTTAGAGTGGTCCAGGAAGACTTCTCTGTGAAGGTGACATTTAAGCTGAGGCTTGATTAAGACAATGATCAGTTTTGCATAAAACTGGGCAGAGCATTTTAGAGACAGGGACTCGCAAAGGCAAGCATTTGAGGGAGAATGCATTGGTGTGTATTCAAAAAACAGAAAAAGGCTGTTGTAACTGTTGTGACTGATTTAGCCGGCAAGGGAAAGGATGGAGTTGGAGAACTGGGCAGAGGCCAGGAATGGGTCCATTTAGGTCATGATAAAGCATTTGGATTTTAGTCAAATTGCATTGAGAAACCATTGGGGATTTTAATCAAAGGAATGACATGATTGTAAAAGAATTCTGTCTGCTGGTTGGAGAATGGTGTGCCGTAGAAGCAGGAAGACCAGTGAGAAGGTTATTGCAGGGAGAGGTATTGGTGTCATAGAACCGTGGGGTAAAAGGATACCAGTGAACAGGAAAGAAGTGAAAAAATTGCATATATAATTAGAAGTTAAACTGATGAGATTTGCTGATGGAAGGCGGTAAAAGACAGGAGGTAGTTAGAAAGATGCCTGTTTGCTTACTCAAGCAGCTGGGAGGATAATGACCATTTGCTGGAGTGAAAAACATTGTAGGAGGCAAAACTGGAAAAAGAAAGGAAAATTTCTCTTCCCTTGGCTTTTAGGATACTACCTTCTGCTGCTCTTCTTCCTTCTTGGGCTCCTTTTTCTGTATTTCTCTTGCCTCCTCTTTCTGTATCCACAGAAAAGTGGTCATTTCATATTCCTTACTCCTTGCTCCCCGACACTATCCCTGGGTGATTTCATAGCCTCACATTTTATGAACCCTCACCAGCCCAAGTAGGGCTTACCTCGGCATGTGAGCTCTCACAAGCCTGAGTGGAGATTCACTTGCTGTCCCTGACTCTGGTGCCTCCTATATCCTAATCACTCCTAACTGCACATGTCCAACCCAGCTTCACTTGAGTTCCAGAACATATTTTCAGCAACCTTATGGAGTTTACACCTTGATTCCAACTAATGTGTCCATGCAAGTTACTCTCAGTCTACTCATCCTTATATTCTGTGGCTCAGCAGTCCATCTGACCTCTCTTGCGCTCATCTTCTCTCATTGGCATACCACATTTCTCACCAAGTCCATGTTTGTTAAATGTAGTTATGAGAACTGTTAATATGGAAAATCCAAAAAAAAAAAAAAAAAAAACTGGAAAGCATTAGGAATTAAAATTTAAAGCAGGGGCCTCCCTGGTGGTGCAACAGGTTAAGCGCAGTACTATGAAGCTGTCCAGAGCCACTACAGCACGAGTTCAATCCCTGGCCAGGGAGCTTCCTACATGGTGCATCAGACCTCTCCTGCCTCGCCCACTGCTCCCCTCAGCAGTGTACTTCAGTTGATATGCCTATTCTGCTCCCCACTCTGTCTCTGGTGAATCTTCTCACCACCCCACACCTCTGGCCTATACCCCAGCTTGTATGTATAAATAAATAAATCTTTAAAAAAAAAAGAGATTTAAAACAACATTAGTAATTTAGCTGAAATTAAAAATCCTAATTTCAAAACATTATTTTAAGGTTATGTGAAATATTGTAAGGTTATCTGAGATATTTAGTGACTGGGATATTTGCTTGATGAAAACATAACTTTCCTAGAGGAGAATAGAGAAGGAAAAAACTTGGGCCAGAATTCAGTAGTCAAATATTTAAATGTAGACTTTGTTATTTATTTGCAATTTGTTCTTGGATAACTAGTCATAGCCACCTTTGTGTCCCAGCTTTCTAGCTTATCAAATGGCTATGAAAATTGACCATCTCTACCCAGCCCACAGAATGTTTTACTATAAGGGAAAGAGAATTATTCGCATTAAAAATGACAGGGAGGAAATAGATGGAATCAAATTAAATGTTAAAAGAGTAATCTGGGGCCTCCCTGGTGGCGCAGCGGTTGAGTGCTGTGCTGTGGAGCTTTCGGCAGAGTGTGATGCGAGTTCGATGCTCAACCAAGGGTGGATCCCATGTGGTGCGGCAGACCTCTCCTGCCTCGCCCGCTGCTCCCCTCAGCAGTGTATTTCTGATCTGCCTGTTCTGCTCCCCACTCTGTCTCTGGTGAACCCTCTCGCCACCCCACGCCTCTGGCCTGTCCCCCAGCTTGTATGTAAAAATAAACATTAAAAAAAAAAAAAAAGCCTAAGAAGCCACTGAGGGCTCCAGAACTCCTCCTTTAAAAAAAAAAAAAAAGAGTAATCCATCGTGACCAGGGCTTATACCAGAAGTAAAAACATAGTTTCATATTTTGGTATTTAATATTATGTGCTGCATTAACAGATCAAAGAAAATACGTCATAATCGTTGAAAAAGATGGAAAATTTCAACATTAATTTATAATTTCTTTTTTGCTCCTAAGAAAAATACCTAACATTAACCATAAGGACACCACACCAAGAGTCCCCAGTTCAGGGGAGACTGAATCACCCTTTGGACATCAGAGCCCAGCATGAACTGCACTAGAGGAAACACAGGTGATACATACTTCATTGAATAGGAGGTGTGTGGGGCGAATTGCCTGGAGACTGCAATCTAGAGTGAGGGGTACAGACATCAGGGCATCCAGCTCAGCTAAGGGCTCTGGGGAGGGTATAGTAGAAATGGTGTGGCACACACAGCCTTGAATAAGGCAAAACCCATATAGAGAAGCTGGAATGTTCCACACAGACCCAGGCCCTGTAAGGAAAAGAGCAGAGAGGTGCACTCCTCCTCCCCTACTCCTTGGGACTTGCTGCAGTAAAGCACACTGACAGCATACAGATGCCTGAATCTCAGATGCAGAACCCCAGAGCGAAGGCTACTGATGGTGTCACAAGCATCAGCCAGGGGTCTCCAGCACTTTCACACCAACAATTAGACACCCCCAGGCCTCAGTCTTGCTGACTCAGAAACTACAAAAAAAAAAAATCGTCAGTACCTATGGAAAAGAGCAAAGTCAAAATAATAATAATAATAATAAAACCACAGTACCACCTCCAGGAAAGTAAAAGTGATTCAACTCTCTAAGTTACCACTGCAGATTTTTTTATTTAATTATTTTTTTATTGAGATAACATTGGTTTACAATATTATATGTGATTTAGGTTCATAGGTTCATACCTCCTGAGGTGTATATTGGACAAAAAAAAGAAACCCACAATGAGCTACCACCTCACACCTGTGAGAATGACCCATCTCAAAAAGCCCAGAAACAAGTGTTGATGAGGATGTAGAAAAAAAGGAATCTTCATATATTTTTGGTGGAAAAGTAGACTGGAAAACAGTATGGCGTTTTCTCAAAATATTAAAAATAGATATACCACATGATTCAGAAATTCTACTCTGAGGTATAGACCCAAAGAATGCAAAAGCACTATTTTGAAGGAGTATGTGCACTCCTTTATTCACTGTAGCACTATTTTCAATAGCCAAATTATGGAAACAACTTAAGTATGCAAAGACAGGAGTAGATTAGAAAAATGTAGTATATCAGGGAGGGAAGTAGATAGGGTAATGGAATGAGTAGTTAGGTTGAAGGTGTGTGGAACTTGTGCATTTATGAAGGAGTAAACATGTAACTCCAAAATTAAAATAAAAGTATGTTTTTATTTTACATTTTTAAAGGACAGATTTATTAGGACAAGAGAAAAAGAAAAAGTGGGACACTGCATAGTCATAGATGAGCAGGAGAGCTGCCCAAATTAATTTTTTAAAAAAGAAAAGTGTATGTATATACAATGGAATACTACTCATCTATTTAAAAAAAAAAGAGATGAACTCTTGCCATTTGCAAAAATGTAAATGGAACTGGGAGAGATAATGCTCAGCAAAATAAGACACATGGAAAATGACAAATACTGGGTGGTTTTACTAATTTGTGTAATTTAAAGAAACAAAACAAAAGATCAGACAAAACCAAACCAATAACAAACACTCAAAATCTGTAGAATTGACGCTACCAGTGTGGGAGGGGACACGATGTGATGTGGTAGAGGACGCTGAGTGCCTTGGGGGTAGGTGTAGTGTGCGTGCATTGACTGCGGGTGACTCTCGACCTCTGAATCACATACAGTATTGTAAACCAGTGTTACCTCAATTTTAAAAAGTAGTAAATTATCTTAAAATTTTTTTCTAAATACTATAAAAGTTATAAACCCACAGATCCAAGAAGCTCAAGCTAACTCCAAATATAAAAAACAAAAAGAAAACTTCATTTAAGCACATTGTAGTAAAATTACTTCAAACCAAAACAGAAAAAATCTTCAAAGCAGCCAGAAAGAAAATACCATACAGTTGTGGTGTCTGCCCAAGATTGTAAAATGTCCAATTTCATATGTCCTAGCCTTGGGAAACTAGTGGAGGTAGACCCCAGGACCTCTGGACATTAAAAACATAAGGTTACTTCAAGTAGATCTCAGAATGCAAACCAAATTTCTAACCTAAGCTATGAACCTTTTCTTACATGTTAATAATTCCCCATAAGCAGCATAGGAAATCGGATGAGTCATTCATTTCTTATGCAAATGTAGTAGGGGCTTCAAAAATTTCCATCAAGACAACTAATATTCTTTAAAAGTGAATAAAATAAATTTTATAATAAAATTTTTAATTATAATGAACGCAATCAAATCCATGATAACAAAGCATCAAAAGGTTGACTAAAGACACGATCTAACCTTGCCCTTGCATGACTTATCTCAGCTCCTCAGGCCCAGCCTTACCCTCATGAAAGAGTCCTAAAATCTCCAGAGTTTTCCCCTTTTCTCTTCTATTGCACTAGCTGTCTTAATTCTGCTCTGGACCCATCCACCACCACTCTGATTTTGTTTTAGTGTCTACACACAAGAAATCTCTAAGGCCGTCTCTTACTTTCTTACTAGTTTATATTTCCTTTATTTCTCTCCTACTAGGGCCATATTGTCTTCTTCAATGCAGACTGCATTTCTAAAACTTTTATCTCTGTATTAAAAGGCTTATCAATAATTAAATTGTTCTAACAGCATTCTTAATCAGATGGAGAAAAGTGAAACAAAAATAGATACAAAACTTGACTGATTAGTAAAAAGTAAACATTTTTGTCATTTACATGCAATTGACATAGTTTTTTGTTGTTGTTTTAATAAGGCTATGTTGCTATGGTGGCAAATTTGCATTGGTATTTCCATTAGGAAACGTGTGGTCTGAACATTCCTCCCACTTTTCACATCTGCCCACGTGCTCCAGACAAGGATTTGGTAACCTGGCTTCCTGCCCTCCACCACCACTCCAGTGAATGCACATTTTTCAGCCCCTCCTGAGAAAATCTGAACTCCTCTGAGATGTGCAATTATACGCTGGCTCCTGTTCAAAATGCATGTTGTCAAACCACAGAACACTGATCCACTTCTTTGTATGGCTCATAACCTTTTACCTCTTTGGCGTGATCTATATACATGAGATCACTATGAGATAATTCATTTATTTTAATAATGAGCTCTTTAAAAATGCATTTAGAAATAAATTCAATCACTAAAGAAGATACCCATCTTTAAATTGTGGGTGTTTCTCTTAAACAAATTCTTACAGGATATTTTTGCAGCCTTAGCATGACCTCTTTTAAGTTTTATATATCCGTGTATCTTTTCTCTCTTCCTCCCTGCCTCCCTTTTCCTATCAGCTCCTTCCCTCTCCTTACCCGTTCTTCTTGTAACATTTATATCCATCGTCCAACATATTTATCCATCTTATATCTCTGAAATTTGATTCTCAAATCTCATCACTGGAATGTCTCCTAAGTACATAGTAAGCAAAACATTCCCAGGATTGGGCCTCTCAGGGACTGGTCCAAAGACAGTGACAGAGAAGGGTCGTCCTCAAGCCTGGGAGAGCTACTAGCCCCCCCTTTCATTCAGGCTCTCATCACATCTGACTGCTCTCCATTCCTGCACCCCTTTCAGACTTCCCTCCCATACTCCAACCTGAGTGAGCTTTCTGCTTTTAATTCTGTCACTTGACCCTCCAGGGGTTCCCAATTGTTCGTAAGATGATGTCCAAATTCCTTAAAATAGTACTTGAGGATCTTTAGTAATCTGGATCCTGTCTCCCACTCTGACCTCATCTCAGTATTCTTACCCCCACCCCCACCCCCCAGCCACAACAAACTCCTTAAAGTCCAAGTTTCCCTACTGTGCCAGTTGCCTATGTCAGCATGCCTTTCCTTGGGAGGCTTTTTGAGTTGAGACCCTCTTTCTTCCTTGTCTCCCCATCCCAGCCCAGTAGTATCATAATTATAATTATGTAGTTTCAAGACTAGTCTTTCATCCTTGAAGAGTATACATAGTCCTCTGTCTCATACCTTCCTTTGTCTCTGATCTGTATAGCCAAGTTTATTTATAACTATGAAGTGGAATTCTCTACAGTTGTGGTTTCATGTCAGATGCCAGCAGGAAACTGAACACGTAAATCAGTGATCCACATGTATGAAAATATGTGAATACTTAGTACTGTGTAGCTCTAGTCCAAGAAGAAATGAGTAATTGGTGGGTCCTTGTACTGCCATGTTCTGAAGTTTCCAGTACTTTGAAATACACTATTGTATTTGTTGGCTCTCAAGGTGGTCGCTGTGCTCCACACAAGCTGCTGTTAATGGGCAAGAGCAGAGCAAATTCTGATTGTCTGAGCCCTGGACAAATGTATGGTGGCTTTAATGCCCCTCATGTGTGGTATTTTGCCTTCCTGCACACACCTGAGCAGTGACCACCTGACTGTTCTAACAAGTATTTGAGGACTGTGGTACAACAGAAAGTAGACAGATGGCAAGATCTGAATTTAGATTCTTGCTCTACATCTCCACTGCATCGTGCAATCTCTGTAGCTTAGTTATCAGTTAATAATTGAACAGAGATAGCCTTAGCTGCCTTGAACCAATGAGTCTCCCACCTAATATGTGCCTAGAGATTGTGTGTGTGTGTGTGTGTGTGTGTGTGTGTGTGTGTGTGTGTGTGTACACACCGTCAACACTCCGGCAAGTCATTCCTAATTCTGCCTGTGCTTTCACTCCCTGCTCACACAGAACTTTCAAGTCAGCCTGAGATGAGTGCTTAGGCACTTCCAGATGTTTCTTGAGCATATACACAACTCTGTGCATATGTGTGTCTCTCTAGATTTGCAGGAATATGTCAGAACCCCCTATAGACCACTGGCTCACCAAATTTTCGTCTTAAATTCTGCGGTCATCCTTCAAATGCCAGTCTTACTGTTCTTATTGAGATTCATCCATTTCATAGAACAAATGCTCCTTGGATTATTGTGAGCCTTTAGTTAATTTCCAGAGTTCTAAAAATAAGTTGATATTGACAGCCATTCTTTACATGGATAAGCAGACTTTTGTAGGTCTTTGCTCTGCCATTCATCCCATGTCCCCTCCCCTGGTTTGTTTTTGTTTTACTCTAAGGTCTTCTCTGGATTCCACTCCAACCATGTGAAAACATAAACCCTGAATTTCAGGGCAGTTAAGCTCTCAGGGAATCTTCAATAATGATAATGGAGCCGATTCTTGAGCTCGATGCTTCTGAGAGACATTACATATTCTTTTCTAAAATTCTGGGAGAACCTAGCCCCCAGAGCTTATTGTGATAACCTCAATATGCATCATCACGTTAATTTTTCTCCTTTCCTGACTCATTACCTCCACTCTGATTCAAGTGGATCCCCTCCCAAATAAACTAGCCTCACCCTAGTTCTTATCTCAGGTTCAACTTCAGAGAGGAAACAATTTAAAACAGCTATCATTTTTGGTGAACTGTGTGTAGTTGTGACAATCAGGAATAACTGTGCAACTTGTCATCACAATATGTTGGGTTTTAATAAAATCCAGATACATTCAATTAAGTGTGTAGCCCTGGTGTGTCTGCCAGTATAGAAGGGAGGGGGTATTAAGAAGGGCTGTTCTACAAAGCAGTGATTTCTATGTCAGGAAAGAGCTGACAGCATGTGCACTTGGGGGAAGGGAGGAGCAGGATGTCTCCATATGTCACAATCTCTTTGCTCCATAAACCGGATTTTATAGCCAGAAAAGTAGTCTCTCTTCCACTGAGTTCATCCTGCAACTAACTAGACTGAGGTATGGGCAAGTTCTTTCTTGGCTGAAACCCCAGATAATCATTATAGGGCCACAATGATGATTACGATGCTAACAACCACAGAAATAACAGTTTCTGATATGGATAGTCGACCGTGCTAGACACTCACCATACAGCGTAAAGCTAGACTACCCAAATTAACAAAAGTTACCACCTAATGGGAACAAGCATTCATACTGCCTTCCCTGAAGGGTGCCACAAGGCATAGTGTTTCTCTAAACTGAATTTGGATTTACACAAAGTACATGTGTATCCTCATACTTACAAATATTCTTTTAAGTCTATGAAGTCTCATTTGCAGCATTCTTTCATGTGGAGATTCGTTGCTATTCCAAATGGCCGTGGGAAGCATTAACCACTGGCACTCATACACACACACACACACACACACACACACACACACACACACACACACACACTATGAATCTTTATCCCAAAATTCATAAGCTCTTTACTTATGTGGTGTCTCTGATCATTGACTATTAACCTTAACAGTATTGGCAAGAAGTCATTCTTTTTTTTTTTTTTACTAATATTGTGCTAGTAACTATTTCATGTTCAAAATTGCTCAAGCATGTTGACTAGAATATGAGAAAAAAGGATGGCAGATGTTCCTGAAGTCTTGTTCAGTCCTAAGGCCCGTCAAAGGACCAAAATGCCTATTTTTTTCGTGTTTATTACAAGTAGAACAACACAGTTCAAAGCTTATAATAACAAAGCTAATTATATCCCTCTTGCCCCCACCTCTACACTTCCACCCCCAGAGGCGCCGAATTCTAACAAAGGCACCCTTCCACCTTTTTCCTTTTTGCTGGTTCATGATGCTGATATAAACAAACATGAACATATATGCTGGAGGTTCTTACTGAATTATCTCCAGATGAAATTACAAGACACTTGCTTAAGATTATTTGTTTGATTTAATTTGCTTAAAAATTTGTACATAAACACCCACACCTATATAACCTTTTATATAAACAATTATATTTTACATTTGGGACCATTGCAGAAAAGCCTTCCTTTTTTTTTTTTTTTTAATAACTTGCTCTGTCTTCACCTGTAACTCTTGAGGGGAAGAATCACAGCAGTCTCTGCGTAACACATCACATTGATGAAAAGGTACTCAGTCCCATGCTACATAATTGGGATGATGCCTCTCTTGACTTCTCCTGCTCCTTTAACTTCAGAAGTTGAGAAGATCCAGCCTTTTCCTTCCACTTCCTGGAGCCAAAAAGAGAAAAATACGTATACTAGCCCATGTCAGCTTTCTCCTTGAGTGTTCAGCCTTGTCCAAAGGCCACGCTCTGCTAGGAATTTGTAGTTTTCTAATCTTGCCCCAGACTTTTTCTGAGCTTTCTCTGGCTTTAGGGTAGTAGTGGAAAGAGAAGCTCCCCCTGCCTCCCCGCCCGAGCTCCCATTTCACTTAGGAGAAGCTTTGGCTTAGAGTTATTAGCAATAAAAGAGAAGAGTATGTAGGAATTGTTGAAACATCATCATTCGGGCATCTTTTCTGCCTCTCCTCCAAATGACTCCCTCACATTACCCAACCCCACTTCCCACCTGGCCTAACTTTACTTCTTTGAAGATCAGTCCTGTTTGATTGATGAGCCAGTAAATCAAACTCCAGGGTTCTTCATCCAGAAAGCATTGGGGACATTTTTTTTTTAATCTGTATACCTTTTCTGTGGGAGAGAATTCCCCACTCTCTTTATCTTGAAATGGAAGCTAAAAGGACCTATAATTAACCTCAGCCTTGAAAAACATGATAAAGGATGTAGGTTTGATCATCAGATATTTGTGTCAAGGACTTCCCCTCTTGTGGTGGTGACACAAAGATCTAGAGATGACTGAGATGTACCTGGCACCAGCACTGAGAGTCCAGTGCGGGTGGCACTGAGACCTGGTGGAACCTGTAGTCTGAACTCATTGGTTCCAGTCTCTTTTCCAAACTTTAAAGCTCAGTAACATAGCCACATAATGTCTTTCTTTAAGAATTTTCTACTTTCTGGAGAGACTCCCGCCATGAATAGATCACAAAGTATATGCTTGTGTGTTTTAACTGTCTTTTGCTTTCTAGTGAGGAGGTGATGTTGGGGCGAAACTAGTTTAGAATTCTAGTTTAGAATTTAAGTTAAATTCTAAATTTAGATCTCACATTGATTTTGTGTGTGGCCTGACATTTTTTTTCTTTTAAGTTAACTAGGGATGATTTTTAATACTGACAATCAAATATTCTGATGACTGCACAATTTCAGAAAACTCCTTATGTCTTGAAAATGGTTGTATGGATGTACTTCAAAGTAAATCACCTTTGTATGCCAAATCCAGGATGGCATGCTACACTAGTAGCCATGGCTTTAGCCAATTCTAAGATTTTTTTTTTAATCACCATCACATTACATTCTACCCTATCACATATAGTCCCGTCTTCCAGACACTATAATCCATGAAATGATCAACATTCCTCTCTTGAAATGCAGCCATATTAGGTCATAAAAGTAAGATAATCCCATATTTCAGATTAATTTTTTTGCTCATATTTTTATTTTAAGATAGGAGTCATATAATTTGTGATAACAACCCCCTGGAGGTATCACTGAATTTAGTCCAAGAATACACAGAATGAAGCTAATAAAATTGCAAGTTGTAACTAGGTAAAGCAATCTGACAGAGGTTATTAAAAGTTATTAGAGTGGTAAAATTTTATTTGATCCACACAATTTTCTTTAGAAAAGATCTTTATTAAGATCATAATTTACATACTCTAAACATCAACCCAAGAAAATAGCAAATGTCCAGCCAGTATTTCAGCACCGAAAGTGTGGGAAAGTGAGCATAGTTAATTTGTTAATTTCTTATGTAAAGTTTCTCCCCCCATCATCATCTCCCCACTAGAAACCAAAAGGCAGTTAAAACATCTAAGCACATACTTTGTAATCTATTTATGTTGGGAGTTTCTCTAGAAAGTTGAAATTCTCAAAGTTGAAATTCCCAAAGAAAGATATTCTGTGGCTATATTACTGAGCTTTAAAGTTTTTGAAAATTAAAATTATTATGGCATGATCTAAAGTCATGACAACGTTTGAATTAATTAAAATAATATATAAAATTCAGCTTCTCACTTACACCAGCCATATTTCAAGTGCTTAATATGTGTCTAGACAGTACAATATCAGGCAGCACAGTTGTGAAATATTTTCATCATTGCCAAAAGTTCTATTGACAGCTCTGGATCTAAGGCATATATCTTTGGGGTCTTGACAGTTTTCTCAGAAAATTGATGTCATAAATTGTGTTTCTATAATCAGCCTCTTGTTCAGCTTATAAAATAACATTTTTACAATTTCCAATAATGGCAGGCTAGGTTTTTAAATCAATCCTTTCACTGAAAATAAAGATATGTTGTTGTCACTTTTATGGATTTTTCTGAAGTCCATAAAGAAAGCTCATTTCTTCTTATGGGCTCTTTTTTTTTTTTAATCCTAGAAGATTATGGTCTTCATATTCAAAGACTTCATAAAGAACAAACAAAATAGGAACTATCATACATAATTATAAGGGTTAGTCAGAAAAATCAAAGTGGCATGTTTCACTTATAAAAGCTTTTTAAAAAACCTGAATTTTGGCCTGTTTATTCTTGAAGGATATGAACTGCTAGAGGGGTGTGGGTAGGCATTCCAGGTGTAAAGCATAGGCAGCTTTCTAGAGGAAGGAGTTTAAGTCCTATGTGGGACTAACAAGTGAACTGACTTGGCTACAGCAGAACCTTAATAAAGAATGTAAGTACCTACCTTCCTCACTCAACAGGATCATAGCTTGCACTTCCATCTGACCCTGACACAGGTCTAGCACAGGACATTTCTGAGTAAGTAATAGATAATTTCTTGTTAACTGATAGATGCAACCCGGCTCTGATGTAGCATGTACTTTATTCAGCACTTACTCTAAGTAAGAAATGAAGCTAAAGAGACATGAAAAGGTTGGAGAGATGAATCATCCTGTGGGGAAATATTGTTGGCCATCAATTCTGAGAGGCTGGAGAATCAAAACTAAAGTAAAATACATGAACAAACTCTTCTTGGTATTCCTGTTTATTTTTGCTGTGTCAAGTAAATTCCAGGAGATACTCAGAAAATTCCCCCAAGATTCTGAATCAGAGAGATCCAACTGACTTTAGTCAAGATAAACTTCTTTTCCACTCTTTTGGTTCTCTGGCTCACTTAAACATTTTGCTCATATCTACTCTCCACAAGCTCCTGTCCTATACAATAACAACTAAAACAAAAAATACTGATTTTTTTTATGAACATGATATTGGATTATAATATTATGTAATTTGCATGGTGCCTCACTACAAATGAGCACCTTTAATGCTACACTAACTTCACCACTAAAAGTCAATTCCATCCTTCACCATACACTTGACTAGTTCTACCAATTTAGAATTTACCCACTCACTCCCCTGTTCCTCTTCCCTTCTGGCTTGTTCTTATAGTCCAGACTATTTTTGTTTTATTTAGTTCATACATTTATTTTGTTTCTTTATGCACTTCATATGAATGACTCTTACTTTATCCTTCTGTGTGACTTATTTCACCGTCTATGTTGTTGCTGGATTTCATCTTTTTTTTTTTTTTTTTGGAGGTATTTCCTATAGCTGAGAAGTATACCAGGGCTGCTTTTTCCAGTCATCTGCCAATGGGAACTTAAGTTGTTTCCAGCTGTTGGCTATTATAAATAATGCTGTCTTGGAGATGGGAGTGCAGACATCTCTTCGAATTAGTGACATCAGTTATTTTAACTGGCTCAGGGAGAACCTCCTCTTGTCCTTTATTAAATCTGGGAATTATCTCTTGAGCAGTTGCTCCATGGTCATAAAATAATCAACAACATATTTACAGCAGTCTTTAGATTAAATGGGAAAATATTTAGATTTATGTGCTTTGTCTCTGCACAAAATAGTTTTTGAAGGAAGCTTCAACCTAATGAGCTCAACTCTTACAAATGACAATACTTTGATTCTTGCTTTCCTGAAAAAAAAAAAAAATCACAGTTCCTAAGAATTTGAAGTTTAAATACTCATATAGTATTTTCAGTATGGATTTAAAGTCACACAGAACAACTAATTTCAAAGCTATAGAATGTCTTTTTCTAGATCTTTTTTGACATAAAGGTAGAACTTATGCATTATAAAGCTGAAACATCCCAGAAAATCCTCCAGGGTTATCCAAATTGCCAGTTTAGCATTGATTTAACTATTTTCCCTCAAATAAACTCCAGGGTACTGTGGCCTGTTATGGGGTTTGTCCATATTAAAGAAAATTTCAAAGTTGCAGATCGAAAACTCCACTGAAACAAATGTAATAGGTCACTTGAAGTAAGAGCATCTGTAAATACTTTACAAAATAATTTTCTTTGTTTCGCAGAGGAAGGCCAGATGATGCAATATCTGACTTCCAGCTGTGCTTTCCTCCTAGGGTAACTCAGCCTTCTTCAGTACCATCTGAAGACTCCTGACCACTTACTGTGCAATTTTGATATGTGCTTAAACTTGGTTTTTCATAACATTATTTATGAGGAAGAAAGAATAGAAATTGAGAATTCATGTGTGTCCACAAAGTAATAACAAGATGGTTATCTTTCTCTTGGGCATTATTTTTTAAACACAGACAGTGCCACAGGAAGAGGAAAATCAGTCAGAGACCTTGGGGGATTCAGAATGAAGGAAATCCTTCCACAGGATGAGGCTATACATCCCACAGAAAGCACATAAATAGCATTATAAGCTGGATATTTGTTGTGATGTTTCTGAACTTTTACATTTTCCAAGCTTTTAAAACCATTTGTCAAAATAGATGATTGTGCCAAAATAGATGAGCTAATAAGTTGGCTGCCTGCTTTTAGGATGTTAAAAGACAAGCAGAGAAAAATCCCCTACATAAAACATAACTGAAATATTTTAGTTGATTTAAACGTATTCTTAGCACTTAGAATTGATAATATTATCAGGCCAAGTGTTAAACAATGAATAGTAAAAGTCAGCATTGAGCGGAAATAGCTGTTTCAACAGCCATTTAATGGAGAGGGTGGAAAGTGCTCCACTGACTCATGGTGTGAAGACAAAAGGAATGTCTGATGAGATTCGTGGCTTTCTGCATTGGATGGGAGTAGTATTTTGTATACATTGCCATTGTCTACTCCTTGATTGATCTGAATCTCAAAACTGGATTTTTTTCTTATTTTTAGTAACTTTTTCCCAAGATTTATGTCCTGTGCTTTAGCATAAGGACGTATTTTTAAAAATAGATTCATGACTTAAGTCTCTTATATGAACCTTCAAAGATTTCATAACATTCCGCCAACGTTGGAGCATATCCTTGCGTGGATTCCCAGGCCCACTCATGAATTTTCCTTCTCTGACCTGCACCCCCTTATGAATATGGATGTGCATCAACACCGGGTCCTCAGAGTTAACCACACTTTGACCTAGAGCCAGGTGGGGTTTTGTTTATTTTGTTTCTGTTTTCAGAAACAGCCTGTGGTGGCAACAATGGAAAGAGTTGAGACTCTGATCTCACCCCTTAGCATCCCTGCTCTCACCATCACCCACATCACACATGTGCCCTCTAGGCTCACAGGGTTAGTTCATGATCACCGCTGGTATGATTAGATTTCTCCACTTTAGAAAGGACTTCAAAGAATTTACTCCACTTATGGGTACACAGCCTATAAAAGTCTATGTTTCTTAACTGTGAGCAACTGACAAAACAAACCAGGCACTTAATAGTCTTGGGACTTTAGCCGTAACACTAAGCTCACAAAATTCTGTAACTAGAATGATAGAAAAGGCTTTTTCCTCTAAGCAATTCATGACCGATACTCTAAATAGATAGGAGGTCTAATGTGTTGTGAAGAGAAATACTGCCTGAGCTCCTTGATCCTTTAAATGAGTCATTCTACACTCACTGTTTCGCACAGAGGTTGGCCCACATTAGACCCTGAAACTTTCCTCTTCTATTTGAGCTTCAACTCCATAGTCTATGATATGAAATACCTCCAGTTAATTTCCCACTCATTGTAAGCAGATCCTGGTTTATGCCTGCCCCCAATCCATGTACACCATTCCAAGAGGTTTCTCAAAATCAAAACCATAACAAGCTCTATCTCAAACCCTTGGTGGAGTGGGGGTTAAAAATACAGATTAAGGGCCTCCCTGGTGGCGCAGCAGTTAAGCACTGCGCTGTGGAGCTGTCAGCAGCGGCGACGCGAGTTCGACGCCCAGCCGGGGAGAATCCCACATGGCGTAGCAGACTTCTCCTGCCTCGCCTGCTGCTCCCCTCAGCAGTGTATTTCTGATCTGCCTGTTCTGCTCCCCATTCTGTCTCTGGTGAACCCTCTCGCTGCCGTGCGCCTCTGGCCTGTACCCCAGCTTGTATGTATAAATAAATCTTTTTAAAAAATGCAAATTACTGGGTCCTGTCACAAATCTACTGAATCCAAAGCTCTGGGGAAAGGACCTAAGAATCTACCTTTTTATCAGGCTCCAAGGTGATTCACTAAGGCTTGAGAATCCTTGATATAAAGCTTCACAGTTATCCCTTTATTAATAGACCCTGGAAAAAGAATCTTTGCTCTGTATCATCAAAGCCAGTTCAAGTGATTTCACACTTCTTAAAGGTATGCCTCCTGTCTTTATGGATGTCTGACTCAACAGACATCTGTTTCAGTACCTTTTATACTAATGAAGTTAAGATTCTGTTTACTCCATAAATCTTTGTTTATTATACAAGGACCCCATGCCATTCATTCATGATTTCATTTATTTGCAGGAGGAAAAAACTATCTGTTGCTAGATTTATTTGCTTCCTATTGTCAGAAAATGAAAAATAAATAGCTCTATAATTCTCCTATAGTTTTAGCAACTGGAAATCATATTGCCATTTACTTACCCAAATGTGGCAATTTGTTTAACTCCATAGTCTAAATATACTTACTCTGTCTCTTCCTTGTAAGGGAACTCTGTTTTTTACATTCAAATGATATATTACACTATTGTGATATGAAGTGACTTCTGAGCTACTTTTGACAGGGTATAAATTTTTACAAAATAGTGTTCATTTCTTTCAGTGTTCAATTCTTGGCATGCAGCAATTCCTGTATGGTCAATTGAATCAAATTTAAAACTAGCTTGTTATAGGGTAAAGGACTAGCAGTACTGTAGTTTGTCCAGTGGAGTCTCTTAATTGATTTGGATATACTTGGGTACAGTAATGTTTGTTTTACACATCTACCTTTATTAATACAAGCCCAAAGCAAAGCATTATGATGCATTTCCAATGCTTTCAGAATGCTGTCACCTTTTGTTGGCTATGAGTTTCTGACGCAACGCAGAGTCTCCATGGCTACCTAAGGCTGTCAGAGCCGGCTTCTATGTGGCTGGGTATGAACTAAATAAATTACTGCAGTCACAAGAGAGAACATTCGCACCACTGAGCCCTGTAGAGGGAGATGTTGAGCATCCAATGAAAGCCCAGTAATACTGCTGGTATCCAGGTTTGCTTCGGTAGTAGCCAAACCCTCTCACAAATAGCACCATGGGTCGTTTTCATCCCCCAAACCTCCTAATGCTATCCATCACTATAACAACCACAGGATTATTGCATACTTTGGATTGAAACAGCACTGGGCTTTGATTAGTCTTACTTTTCTATATGGTTCTTTGGCCTCTGACACAAAAGCACTAGTTACTTGACAGCCTCTTGTTCCCAGAAGTTTTTTATACACATTCCTGTCATGAAACAGCTCCCATCTTTGTCTACTTCAGACTCAGTGAAGAAATTCTCTTTGAAGTATCCCTAGTGGACTGCTGTTCACACTACCTGATATAAATTTCCGAAGGGTATTTGACATAGAATTTAGGTGTGCAGGCGTTGGGTTCAGAAAGACCAGGACTCCAGGACTCAAATCCAAACTCTGTCCCTTACCATATGAGCATCATTGTGCAGGTTACTTAAACTCTCTGAAACTTGGTTTCTTTATCTTCAAAGTCAGCGTATTATTAGAATAATCTCAAGACAGGTTGTTAAAATTAAATGCTTCAAGAATTTAGCATTTAGGGAGATGTTAGCCAATGGATACAAACTTCCAGATAGAGGATTGATAAATTCTGGAGATCTAATGTAAATCATAGCGGTTAAAGATAATAATACTGCATTATATACTCAAAAGTTGTTAGTTCTTACCACAAAAAAAAAAAGACATGGTAATTATATGTCATGAGGTAAGTGTTGGCTAAATATAGTGATTTTGCAGTATGTATGTGTATAAATAAACACATTTATGCCTTAAACTTGCACAAGTTAGATGTCAACTATAGCTCAAAAAAGAATTTAGCAAATAGTAAGCACTGAATAAGTTATTCTGTGTTAGTATTCACGAAATATCTGTTTGGGATACACAAGACTATTTATAATAAAAATTTTTTGTAAACTACACAGATTAGCTTATGCTTATGATAACTTTGCTCTAAAATACATAAAGAGTGCCTCCATGGTGGCGCAATGGGTTAAGCGCAGCACTGTGGAGCTATCCAGAGCCACTGCAGCAGGAGTTTGGGGAGACTCCACATGGCACAGCAGACCTCTCCTGCCTCACCCACTGTTCCCCTCAGCAGTGTACTTCAGCCGATCTGCCTGTTCTGCTCCCCATTCTGTCTCTAGTGAATCCTCTCACCACCCCACACGTCTGGCCTATACCCCAGCTTGTATGCATAAATAAAAAAATAAAATAAAATAAAACACACACTGGAGCCAGAGTGCCTGACTTGAAAATTCTATAAAATAAAATAAAATAAAATAAAATAAAATAAAAACCAAATAATTAAAGCACTGCTGCAAAGACGGACAGGAGGGAAGACTATAACATCATTATAATTAGAGGAGGGTAGTTTTAGTTCAACAAAAAATAATAAGATTATTGGGGAAAAAAGACAGCTAAGAAATAGATTCATATCTATATGAATGCCTTATAAAAAGGTGAAATGGAATATCAGTGAAATAGTGAGACAAATGGGATTCCACATAGAAAAAAATTAAACTGTATCCCAACTACATACTACATAAATAAGTACACACACACACACACAAACACACACACACACAATTGTGGTCTTTAATGTAAAAAGAAAAAATTCTAAAATCCCTTAGAAGAAAATATGTTTATTTTCTCTCATGTGAGAGTTGGATTTTTTGAAATGATAAAACACACAGACCCAAAAGGGAAAGACACATGAATTCTATCTTAGCCAAATTTATTGGATGGTACCATAAGATCAAGTAAAAACAAGCCATAAGGTGGGAGAATATATTTGTAATATATGTAAATTACCAAAAAACTTAAATTTAGGAAATTTAAAGAAATCTTAAAAGTAAATTGGAAATCAGCCCCCAAATCCAGAAACATGTGTAAAAACATGTAGGTATTTCACAGATGAGAAAACAGCCCAAAAATGTAAGAAAATAAACTTCATCTTATTAGTAATCTGAAAAATACAAAGTAAAGCTCATTGAGATATTCCCATCAGACTAGCAAAAATTAAATGACATTGATTTTGGCGGTGATGTTGAGCAACAGAACTCTCAACACTCCTGGTGGGAAAAAAATTATATAATAACTAGAAAATAACACTGGTCAACAAATTTTTACAAAAGTCATGTTACTGAAATAAAATTAGTCATTTCCTATCAATTTGTATGTGCTCAACACAAATATGACAGTCAAATTCTAAAGTTGGCTCTAGTTTTTTTTTTTGTAATCTGCAATAAATTGATGTTCACATCATGAAATGCATGCCAATGATAATAGGCCTACCTGTAAAAAATCAAGTCATAGACTACTTCTTAGATTTCTTCACTTGTCTTTGTACAGCTGTTCAGGAATAGAATAGGTGGGAGACAGTTACCATTGTGCAAAAGCACAGCCTTAAGACTCAGTTTTGAAGAGTCTAGAAATAGTCTCCATTCCTGTGGGTCATGAGTGATCTCTAAGGCATTCGTGAGGCCCTCAATATCAGAACAGAATACCAGAATACTTTCCTTTCGGAAGAAAGGCTCCAGCTGCTGGTGGCGCTTTCGATAGAAAGTAATTGTGAAATCTTCTAGAAAATTCCATTGTTGGAGTCTTGATCCTAGCAATTCTGCCCTGATCTTGGATAAGTCCAAATCATGAACCAGGTCATTTAGTTCTTCCTGTGTTAGTCTGTGTGGGGTTGATGATGCACCACAGGGAAATTCTGGATCACTGCATGCTGATGGAACAGGAGAAGAACAGGTCAGCTTACCCTTGTCCTTATCAGATGAATCGAGAATATTCTGCTAGAGGTTCTGGAATAGGAAGTCCCTCACCATGTGGAACTGGTCTCAATGCAGACAGAATATTTGGGTAGACCATTCTTGACTTCTTTTGCTTCGTTATTCCGCCAGAAAGAGGAGGAACCAAGCAGAGTGACAGTCTTTTATGTTGTTTCTTGGCTCTCTCCACACCATGGGGACTGCAGATGGCATTGATGGTCTTTTGCCATTTAACCACTGTGAAAGCTGTGTTGTCCATGTAGCACAACATATATGTGGGGCCCAAGACTTGCCTTGGTCACCAACCTTGCATCCCAAGTAAAGATGATAAGCCTTCTTCACTTGAGAAGTGATACTTTTCTTCTGGTTGGCAAATGTCACTTCCGCACAAATAGAGCAGAAGTTGTCCATGCTATTAACACACTTTCGAGGCATGACTGTTCTGTGTTATGCCTGAATGGATAAAATAATAACAGTTCTATGGAACAGTAGCTTAAACTGTCTTGCACAAAGTCTGAAATATTTTCAGTGCTCAACCGTCCCAACAGGGCTTTCTATAGTGCACTGCTGGTGTCAGCTTACTTCAGCAGCCGCCTGGCAGTAGTATTGCATTACATTAGAAAATGATGCAATCAACTCTGGATGATGTGTGCATGATGGTATTATGCAATGCGGTGCAATATTACATCCTTATAGGCTGAGTTCGGATGTTGTTGCAGTCCTACTGGATAAATTTACACGGTGAAACATATAAAATGAATTATATGACATATCTTCAAAATGAGAGCTAATAAAAAATTTTCAGGGTTATATTCATGTTTAGCACACTAAGATACTACAGATTAGGGCCTTTTTAATTCAGTAACGATCTCACTGTTGACCAGTATAATTCACCATTATCTAGAGAAGTTGAAATCTAATAGTAATAGATGAATTATAACACATTCATAATTTCTCTACCTGCTAGAATTTCCATCTTAACCTATATTTTCTATTTCAATCATCAACTTTATTAGCTATGTCTCTATTGATGTAGTTCATTATGTTGTTGTAATTACATATATCCATGCAAATACTGAAAATTCAGCAAAGCTCTTACAGGAAATAGTTTATGGAATTGTATCATCTCCTACAAAGACCTCTATAGAAAATGTTTTCTGTATACAAAAGAATAAATTTTAGAGATCTCTGTAGTTGAGGCAGGAAAAAGATATGACTTCTAGACTTAGTTGATCTGAATTTCCCCCCTCCATTATTCATAAGTCTTTTATTTGTTTGTTTTTTGCTTTGAAATTTGGTTGAAAAAAAATTTCCACTATTGAGTTCAATACCTTGACCTAAAAATTATGTTTCTTGACTCATCAAGATCTTGTTGTCTTACTATTTTGTGCTTCAACTCATGTGGCTTTACACACTTCATACACATAAACACACACACACAAGGAAGCACATGTGAACATATCAGAAATTAAACCTTTGATTCTGGAGAATAACATTGTGAAATTTTACATACATTAAGAATTCTTGCTAAAAACTTGGCTGTGACTATTTAGAAATCCTTCGGGAAGTAACACATTTTACTGTCCTTGTTTCATCCATGGTCAGTTACCAAATTCAGGTATAAAATATTCTGCATTTCAGTAGTGATGCCTTTTGTGTTCTTTTTTCCCAATGATTATAGTGTTTAGATTTTTAAAAAACTGAATCATTCAAATCATGATAAACATAAAGTCATTATGGAATCCATATGAGTAAACAAACTTTTTTCCAGTGTCCATTGCAGATATTGAAGATGAATAGACTCTGTACCCTTTTGTCTGGTTTTCCAACGTAGTCCTGCCTACTCTTCTCTCCTTGATTTACTTTGGTCTTCTTTAGGGCAATTCCCTGGAGCTGGATACCACTGTAAGGAGAACAGGAAAACTCTCCGCATAGCCACCTACTCCAGCAGGGAAGACTGTTGTCCAGAGAAAGATTAGGACGTTCTCTATTGTTCATACAGGTGTACATTTCTCTTTCCTCCCTTCTTTTCCATCAGACCCCCTCCCAGCCTGTTGTGTGCTTTCACTAACACATAGACTCATACAAAAACTTTTTTAATAGCAAAATCAAAATGGGTTCATCATTTAGATGCCCAAGACTAAATGTTCTCTGCTATGTATTATCATAACAGTGTAAACTCTTTATGCCTGAATGTCTCCATTGAAGATGGATAGACTTAAAATTAAAATGTAGATATAAAATTGGAGCAGAATGTCTCTCTCTCTCAGCATGTTTCCATGAAGATCCACAGAGAAAATGTATGTAATTGAAGTATTCAATACAATTCCAAGTTGTTAATACTTTTTTTTTCTTATTTTAATTCTCATTTTCACACTGGACGAAGCAAATATTATCCACCTTCTATTGAGGCCAAGGGTAGAACCAGGAATGTCTTAGACCAAACCCAAAAACATAGTACATAACATTTGTTCCATGAGTTATCAGTAGTTGTGTGTGAAAAAAATAGGCATCGAAATTGGGAAATTTTGTTTAATGTTGTTAACTCAGTTATTTTTTATTACTGGACTGCTCAAGATCTTTAATAAGCTAATATAAATCATGACTCTCTGTGGGCTATTTCATCTATAATGTTTCCCCAAATTTTTGACTCCCTGTCTGTTTTCTTTCTGCAAAAGATTATCTTTAGCAAGTACAACTTTTTATCTTTTGTCCACTCTTCCATTTTTACATTACTCTTTTCTGTTACCTAATTCTTAGTATACCCTCTATATATTGAAGAGAGATATTCAAGACCTAACATCTCAGTTCCATTATTTTCAATTTACATGATAATTCTGGTGCCTTCACTCTGACATACAGTTCAACATGCATTGGTTTAAACATGCTTCTAATAAAACGGAGAGCAGGGTAAATTTTTTTACTTAGCACATTTTAAGCATTAGATAGCCTAGGTGGCACTCACTTCCTTATTTGGGGTGTGAAAAAGCTCTAGCTTACTCTCAAATCACAAATTTGCAGTCCTATGTGTGTTCACTCATATCTGCTTAAAGTGCACAATTTATTCCCCTTCTTGCAAATATTTTCATGTATCAATGAGTCAGATCATAAGTCTTTGGGCCAAACCCAACTCTCTTGCCCTCTTTATTCCTTTTGTATCTGATTTGGTACTTACAATCCTTCCCAAACACCCAGAGGACACCTGTGTATAGGATATCTCTGACTGTGGTAGTGATTTTTCTAAACATCACTTATGCCTCCCCCAGCATGACCTTACACTCCCACAGACCTCCATGGCTCATTTTCTCCATTCCAGTTAGAGCAATAAAAATAAGCTTCACCCAATTTATAAATGACTACATTCTACAAAGACCCAACTGGAGTCAGAAAACAACCTTGGGTTTGATTTGAGTGTGAAAACCACTGTACTCACTTGTTTGTTTAAAAAAGTTATGAAGATGTGTTAATCATTGCAATTTCTGGATCACCCTTCTCAAAAAAAATATGAAGAAAGGAAAAACAAGTGGGAAGGACACCTCATACAGTATCACTTCCTCACCTCTTGCTACCTTGCTTTCATACAAAAGTTCATAGACTGGTAGAATTAGAATTTCTGAATTGGAAGAAATTTTAAGGTCAAGATGGCTTAAGCACCTAAACCATAATGAAACTGATAGGTGCACTGGTGAAGAGAGTAGGTTTTGAAGCTAAATAAAATGGGTTGGTTTTGCTACTTCCTAATCACATGACCTTAGACAAATTACTAACCTCCCTGAGACTAGATTCCCACAACTGAAAAATGGAGAAAATGAATAATATGTTGATTTATTATGGATATTAGGTTATGTATTAAGATACTAAGCATCATCATAGCACCAAACAAATGTTAGTGATGATCTTATTTATTTGCTTATTAAATTCCTACATTCTTTTTTTTTTATAATTTCAAATCCCACATTCTTTTTTTTT